>CM035228.1:89052719-89268965 GCA_020226215.1 Sindora glabra
CAAAATCACAATGAGAAATATAAAGATATATATACATGTAAATACATATAATACTTCCCCTCTTTAAATTTTCTATAAAAATCTATATTTTATGAAAAATTAATATAAAATATTAAAAATAATAATTAAATAAAAATTCTAAATTTTAAGAGATTAAATACTTAATCTTGCTAAACTAACATATTTTAAAATTAATTTAAAAATATAATAAAAATTTTTTGAATCGAAACAAGTCTTATTGGATCTTATCTGTTTGAGTTTTATTGAATTTTTTTGAATCTTAAATTCAAAATGAATTTAATATTTGAATTCATTTCTTGTTGAGTTTGGATCAAGTTATCTAACCTATTATCATATATTTTTTTTCCTCCTCCTATCACGCTTCTCTCCTTTTCTGTCTATATCACCACATTGCTTTTACCGTATGTTTGGAACGGCAAAACTTATGGGCGAAAAAAGTAGGGGGAAAGAAGTTGGGGGAGAAATTAAGGATTTCACCCGTTTGGAAGGTGAAGTGAAATAAGGAGGGGAAGAAGTTGGGGGTGAAAAAAGGAAGTGGGTCCCACGAATACATTTCTCTCCTGGTGGGGGAAGAAATGGGAATAAGTGAGACTTTTTTTCAAATTTTTTCCATTGATGCCCTCGGTTTGTCTCCTTTCCCGCAGTGAGTGAAGCTGCCTTCTCCACAATTGTTTTTGCCATTTGCAAGCTTCGGTGTTCCAGACGAAGAGAGGCCTCCCAGCGCAGCTATGGCGAGGCAATCTAGCTACTGCATCCGTGTGTTGAAGGCCCCCCTCACCGAGTTTGCAGATCCACACAGGTAAGCCACTCTGAGGTGAATGAACTGGTTTCTGTAGTTTCTTTGTTGCAGGGAAGGTGCGCCAGCAACCCAAGTAGTGGAGGCGCCGTCGATAAGCAGCGATGGGGAGTTGCAGGTGCCGTTGTCCTGCTTGGCTACTGATCTAGGGAGCTGCTGAGTTGGGTCCCTCACTTGGGTTGAATAATTGAAGACTGGATCAATTGGGCCGACCCAGAATAGTGCTAAATCTGACCTAGAACTTGAAATTGGTTTTTTTATATGTTTCCTTTTATTCTCAGAAATTTTTTTTTGTCATTTGAAAAATGTTTGTCCCCTCATTGCCCTCTTAAACATGTTATGTATACTTTTAAGTCAATTACGGTTTCAATAGTACAATATATTTTTTTAAAATTAAGTAAATGCCTATAATACCAACATTGACACACTAATCAGTATAAGAGAAAATGCACCATTTTGTGAGGGTATGGTACATGCATCATATATCAATAATTGATAATAACTTTTGTGTTAAATTCTTTAATTCAAATAATATTTAATATTTTTTTAAGATTTATATCTTCTTTATATTAAAAATTCAACTTAAGATTTTGTATGTTCTTATTTAATAATTTAATTATTTTTATTATTATAAAATTACTAATTTTTATTAATTTTTTAATATTTTTTAAAATAATATGTTAATTTTTTTAAAAAAAAATAAGTGATTTATAGTAGTAATTTTTTAGAATTAAAAAGTAAATAAAGAACTTATAAGTGAATATCATAGTAGAAATTTCATTAATTGAGGAAATATCATAAATTTACCACTTTTGGAATTGGAATGAAACTAAAATTTGAGATATATGATAATGACCTTGTTGGATGAAAATTTAAAAAACTCGGGTATTAGTAGTTTGTGTATATGAGGGTTGTTGTATGAGAATTTACAGAAAATTCGAAATATGTCTTCTGTTTACATGTTCTATGTATTTAGCCAAGTCAGGAATTTTTTTTGAATGTGCTTGTTGTTGTAATTATATGACTACAAGTAGATAACATCATGATGAAAGAAATGTAGTGTTGTATTTTGCTTTAATGTGCTTGTTTTTTTGCACAGGTGTTGAATGAATCAGCGATGCTTGTTGCCACCATGGTGACATAGTGTAAGGTCACTCAATTTACAGCTGCAGGGAGTGGTTAATGTAGGATGGAAGGTGACTTGCAAGTAAAATTAAGATTTAACATTTAACACCCTATATATCAGTGTACTTTGTGTTAGCTCTAGCAATATGAACCTATTTTGTTTATGTATTATACTTGATGATGGGAACTTGAATGATGAATTAAACATTTTTATCATGTGTTATTCTATCTTTGTATAATGTAAAGTACTTCTTTTTAGATTTGATAAAGAGATAGTGGATCTCAATGCACTTTTATTTTATATTGGTTTTAAGTAGTATTTTATTTGCAATATACGTAGGAAATTTTAAAAAGGATGTTCCTAATTTTTGCACCATTGGGCACCATAACTGTGATGGGAAAATATTTTTAGTCATATAATGTTGCTGATCATTGTAGAATGATGATATATATATATATATATATAATTTTGAATTATCAAACAGCAAATAATTAATTCTGGGTTGAAATACTTAAATTTTTTAAAAAAATTATTATTTTTTAAATTATATGGGGATTTTGTATCCTTTTTTGTCAATTAAATGTGTTAATAAACATTTAAAAAAATAAATAACTTAGGTATGTTTTAAAATACACGTCTATATTCATCCTTTACACACAAGGATATAATGGTCATTTTATACAAATATAACTTCTTTCTCCCCTAACTTATCCATTTCCAAACAAAAGAAATAACTTATCTTCTAATTTCTTTTTCTCCTAACTTCTCCTTTTCCAAACAATCAAAAGGAAATACTTCTTTCTCCACCCACTTATTTCTCTCCTAACTTCTTTCTCCCCTCACTTCTCTTTAATCTAAACATAGCATTACTGCGTCTTCCTTCCGTTGCACTACCACCTAGCCATCGGTGTTCCTTTCTAGCAAGTGATAGCAACTAGCCGTATGGGTGAGCTATGTTTCTACACTAGAGATAGCTCACGAGAGCTGCTGTGCTGTGGCTCTTCACCAGTGAATCACTACATATCTGAAATCACCCAATCAACAGGAAGTCCTTCGGATAGTGATAAGTGGTTTCAGAGCTTGGATTTTAACACTTTTTTTTAAATTTAACTGAAAATGAGAACCCTTGTGTATCTTTGTATCCCGTACTAACTGTTAAAAATATAAGAAAATGTTATAGGATGTAAAATAGTATGATTAGAACTTTTCTATATTATCAACTTTAATATTTTTGAGAGTTTGAAGTTTAATCCAAAAAGTTTCTAAAATATAAAATTTATGATTTCTTAAGATAAAGTTAGAAATAATAAGAGATAAGTATATGACTGGTTAGAGTGATGAGATTAGAGTCAAGTATAAATCTCTAATGATAAATCATTTCATATTTAATTTGAAAAATTCTCACTCATTAAAATTTTTTATTTTTTAATGGTAATTTTAAAGATATAAAATAGTGACAGTTTATGAAATAATATTTTTTTAAGTACTAATATTTAATATTTTTATTTATATAAGCTTGATCCAAAAAATACTACACAATGACATATTTTTGAATTCATGAGTCAACTCTAAAAAAAATTGAATTATATTCATTCATTTGACATTTTGGCAAAAATTTGAATATATAATAATGCTTGTTAGAACGAAGATAGAGTACTTATATGGCCGTTAACATTAGCAGTTTCCCTACTACAATAACTTTATTTAGTGCTGATTATATTAACTATTAACTGATGACTGATTGTATTAACTAATTTGACCAATTGATTCCATTGACTATTTGAATAAAAATATTTGGTAAAAATAATTGTTTATGATTAGTTGTTTATATGTAAAATGACATATAAGAACATAAATATATTTTATAAATAATTTAAGTATTTTTTTATTTTAATAATTTTAATTTTATATATTATTTAATAAATTAAAAAATTTTAAATAATATGTTATTATAATTTATTATATATTAAATATTTCTTAAAATTAAATTAATATAATTTTTATAGTTAATAAATTTATCAGTAAAAAATTAATAATTAAAATTATTTAATTTTCATGTAACTAAAGCATATTTGTGAACTTTTATTTGAATTTTCGTAATAAATTTTTAATTTTAATGGCAAATAGAAGAGAAGAGATCATTTTTCCTATAAAATTAAATAATTTAGCTACCTTTGCATGGCCAAAGATTAATTTCGAGCTAATTTATTATTAAAGCCATCAAAATGACAAATCTGACAATTTTACTGTGTAGCACTAGTACTAGAGACAAAGATCGAAATTTCATGACTCAAGGTTAGAGGCAAGAAGGTGTCCAAGGCAAAGAAGAGAGAATTCTGAGTGTAAGAATAAAGTTGGAATTATATAAAGAAGAGAGAATTCTGAGTGTAAGAATAAAGTTGGAATTATATAAATTATGTAGGGGCAATTTTGCCTTAATTTATATTTTTTGTAAAATAGTTAGCTAGAAACGCTCAACCCTCCGGTATTTCTATTTTAGTTGCTCACAGGACAATTAATTGCTCAAATAAGCTAATTGTCAAACATAAAAAATAACTTATCCAATAGATCAATCAGTTAAATTGTGATCAAGCAGTCAAAAGTGATTTGAAAAATTATTTACCAAACAAATTCAATGTATAAAGTAAAAAGTGCATAGTTGTCACATTCATATTATTAGTAAGTTTCTACTTTTTAAAAGTGTGTATGATAATGAAGAATAGTACTTATCATTAAATGCCCCGTTATTCAACTATATGTTTTATTTTTTTTTAGATTTATTTTTTTTACATTGAAGTTTTAGTCCGTGAGAATGGAATAGTTTTAGACTTAGGTGTATTTTTCAAAATTTTAGAATTTTTTTAACTAACTAACTAAAGTTTTTCTGTATTAGAATATTTCCTTTTGGATAGAATTTGCCATCTTTGGATTCTCTGCTCACCGCTGTGGAGACTTCTTAGCTGAATCAATAGAATACGGTGGTTTAATTGACTAATTTAAATATGAATAAAAAATTTCACGAACTAAATTTCATAAATAACTTGATTCATTTAGAATCTTAAGTAAGACATAAATTTATCATTTATCTCTCCTTCATATTTTGCAAGGAGAAAATTATGACGCATCCTGCGCCGCTGAAAAAAGGTGCCCAGTAAGATGAATGAGTTTTGTATTTATTAGCCTGAGTTTATTACTTTCATCACAAAATTAATATCTGAGGTGAGTGATCTTACTTTCATTGTATCCCATTTCCCATTTAGATTTAGAAACCAGAGAGAGGAAAAGTGATTTTAGACTTAGATATTCAAATACCGTTTTTTCTTATTTTATTTGTCCAGAATTATGTCCAGGCAATAATTTTATTTTATTTTTTGGGATTTTGAATACCTGAGTGTGAAAACATCATGCATATGAGTGACAATTAAGATTTTTTTATAACATAGATAAAAGGTTATTTAATACATAAGCAACACATTGAATTTAAAGTTTAGAATTCTAAAGAGAATTTTTTTAAAAAATAATATCGAATAATATTATATTAAGATGACATTTAATTTATGTGAAGTAACATTTGATTTGTGAAATATCTTTTCAAAAATCATAATATTGTTGAAAATGTAGTTTTCAAAAATGTAATTTTTGAGAATGCTAAATTATCTATCTTATTCAATTTTAAATATTCCACACTAATTTTATAATATTATATTTTAATTTATTTAAAAATATTATTAAATTATAAAAATATGCCCACGTTTATAATTTAGTGTGCAATCACATTTAATAATAGTAGATGATGATCAATTAAAAAGGATAGTAATAAATAAGGATGTGCAATAATTCGATTCAATTGGATTGATTTAAATTTTTACTATCTATTTTGAACCAAATTACAATTAAAAAAAAACTCGCAACTAACTGTTTCATATTATTAAATCATATTAAACTAAATGTTTTGTTTAAAATAGTTTACTAATGGTTTATTTAGGTTGAAATATCACTTTTTTTAATCTCAATTTTTTTTTTTGTGTTTGAACGCAGTATGTATTAACGTAATTCAATTGCATTTATGAAATTATTATCAACGTTACTCATTTAAGTCATATAATATTTAATATATTTTTATAAATTTTAATTGAATGATTTATCCTTTTACATTAAATATTACTATAATATTAATCACAACATTAAATGTACTTGCGTATATTCATAAATAAGAGAATACATAACACTTGTTATAATATATGTAATATATTTTGATCAATTTTAGTTTAATATAGATTGCAAAGTGTAAAATTGTAATCAACTAACAACAATTGAAGTCTTTAAATTTTTTTTGTCAAATTAACCTATTTGTATTTTTAATTACTGAATTTAAATTGACCAAACTTGAAACGGTTTAGTTAATTTTAAATTGATTGATGTAATTTTTGTATACATCTTGTAGCTTATAATTTATATGCAAGTGACTTTTCAATTTTTTTATTATTCGTCTCTTTTGATTAAATAACAATTTATATCTTAATTATATAAATACATATTTAACATATCTTTATTAATTTAATATAAATAAAATAAATAAATAAATATGTGCTATTATAAATATAATTAATTAAATTTTAAATTATTACATTATTATTTACATAATAAATAAATAATATGTAATATCATAAATATAATTAATTAAATTTTAAATAATTATATTCTTATTTTAAATATTTAATTAATTAATATGATTTGATTTTTAAAATAAATATGAATTAATTTAATTGATATAATTATTTATGTTAACATGTTCTTTTATAATTTTTAATTAATTCAATACCTACTTTTTATAAAGTACTTTTAATATAATTAATTAATTCATTAGCTTATAAATATTAACTACCTTATTAATTAATTATATCAAATAAGAGTTATAGAGCAATTGATTGCCACCTAAATAAGGAGGAGTTTTTAGTTTTAAGAAAAGGTGAAATGTTATACTTTAAAAAAAAAAAGAAGAATCGATTGTCGTCGATATTAAGTTAATAATATATTGATGTACTATCAGACTTAATATTAATATATTATATTATTGTATAATATATTTAGTTTGATTTAAAAAATAAAATAAATTTATAATTAAATTTAATAATATATTAATAAATTATTATATCAGTAATATATTATAATTTTTTTTAAAAAAATCTTACATAATAAATTTAATTAATATTTTGAGTTATAAAAATATTTAATATTTTACTTTTCATCGTATATAAAACATTCAACTTCATGTACAAGCGTTCAATAGATATGCATTAGAAGCGCAAATGGTTTTTGGTACATTGGCCAAAATGTGGTCCGGGTACATAACAAAACTTCAAGATGCACTGTGCATGTTAGGCACGCAATCCTATAAGATTAAGATGGTAATGGGCCTGTCGGCGGCGGCAATACTTAAGTTTCTAATTAAGTTAACTATTTGGTCATTTTCCTATTTATTTTAAATAACTATTTTGTCATTTTTCAATTAAAGTACAATGCATTGAGTTACGAACGGGTAACAAATTAGACTGAAACCGTATTTTGATTTTTGTAGAATTCGATTTTTATTAATTTCGTCTGATAAAAAAATTGTATTAATTTAATTTTTATAATATTATAATTTATTAAATTTTAATTTTTTATTACAATTTTTTTGACTAAAAATTTATACAAAAAGATTAAAATTTCAATAATTTTGAATATTGCAAGAACTTAATTGACATGAATTTTTTATCAGGATGAAATAGATAGAAATCAAATTCTACAGAATTTCAGACCTCAAATTATAATAATAATATTATTAATTTATCACAATTCGAGTTCCAGCATGACGATTCAAGACAACATTTGAGCAGTAGTGCTTACCGATATCTGCAGGGGCACGATTTTCTTTGCAGACTGCATCAATAAATAGGCAATTGCTCAAGGCAACTTTTGCTTGCCCAACTCTCAATCTACTTATTCCTCTCTTCTTCAGTATCATATTCTTCCTTGTTGAGGATCATGGCTGCTACTTCGTCTCTACCATCTCATATCAAAGCTTGGGTATACTCTGAATATGGGAAATCTTCGGATGTTCTGAGGTTTGATTTCAATGTGCCATTCCTCAAGTGAAGGAAGACCAAGTGCTCATCAAAGTTGTTGCTGCTGCTCTTAATCCCGCTGATTTTAAGAGGATGCTTGGCTATTTCAAGAACACCGATTCTCCTTTACCTGTAAGATTTTTATTCCCACGTTTCTTTGGAACGAATTCCTAGTTTATTTTTGGTTGAGCAATATTTTAAGTTTTTTTTGCATTGCTGTTGAAAATTGACCATAAGATGTTTGTTAAAAGTCAATTGCGATTGCTTAACTGCCATCTTAAAAAAAGGTCGAAAATTAAGAGAAGTTTTAGTTAGCTAAGGAACTGTAGTTCATGAAGAAAATTGAGGACTCACCTCAGCTTGCATTCACTAAAACTTGGTGGGTGTCAAAGAAGACTAAAAATTACATTTGACAAACTCGAGTTGTAATTTTTATAAAATTCTATGTAATTTTTGTGGGTGTTGGTGAGCAGACAGCTCCCAGGGTATGATGTTGCTGGAGTGGTGGTAAAAGTGGGAAGCCAAGTGAAGAAATTTAAGGTTGGGGATGAAGTATATGGGGATATCAATGAGAAAGCTCTGGATCATCCAAAGGTTGTTGGCTCTTTGGCAGAGTATACTGCTGCAGAGGAGAAGGTATTGGCTCACAAGCCACCCAATCTGAGCTTTGCTGAAGCTGCTAGTCTTCCTTTAGCAATTGAGACTGCTTATGAAGGCCTTGAGAGAGCTGGCTTTTCTTCTGGCAAATCTATTCTTGTTCTTGGAGGTGCTGGTGGAGTTGGAACCCATGTTATTCAGGTATGTTTTTATTTAATACAACTTCATTGTTACTTTGGTAATGATATAACAATTTGTGGCTTTTATAGATACCTGTATTGATCCTTCGTAAGTTAGGTTATATCAATTTGGTCCTTTCAAGAATTACTAGTGTCAATTTCAATATCTAGGTAGATAATTGCACTTATCCTTCTGTTATTGGAAAACCTAACTGAAACGCTGACAAGGCTTGTATTTATTTATTTTAAAAAAACTTTGCATATGTGGTTTTCCGCTGCAGTAAACACAAGGATTAATTTCGATTGAATGGGATCAAATATCTGGAGAACAAAATTGATGTCAAAATCCTCTGAGGAACTGAATTGACATAAACATATATACAATGGAGTGTGTATGTAGTCTATTTATTACTCTAATTTTGGCCTAACAATTATAGTAATTGGGTATGTGGCAGCTTGCCAAGCATGTTTTTGGGGCATCCAAGATAGCAGCTACTGCTAGCACCGGAAAGCAGGAGTTTTTGAAGCAGCTGGGAGTTGATTTGCCTATCGATTATACAAAGCAGAAATATGAAGACTTCGCAGAAAAGTTTGATGTCGTGTATGATGCAGTAGGTCAGATCCTGAACCTAACATCTATTTTCTTGCAGAAGCATATAATTGCTGAGTTATGAATTTATAATACATGCACTGATGTCTATTCACAATGTCTCACTTAATTACGTTATTTGTCATAATTGGGTTTAAATTTGTCTTATGACTTCAGATATTTCTTCCCTAAGAGTTGTGGCAAAGATTTGAGTGCAATTATGTGTTTTCCTAATTTAATACTAATTTAGCTGATACCAAAAACCAAACAGGAGAGACTGAGAGGGCATTGAAGGCTGTTAAAGAAGGTGGCAAAGTTGTGACAATATTGCCTCCTGGAATTCCACCAGCCATTTTCTTCATTCTGACCGCAAATGGCTATATGTTGGAGAAATTAAGGCCTTATTTGGAGAGTGGCAAGGTGAAGCCCATACTCGACCCCAAGAGCCCATTCCCATTTTCTCAGACTAAGGAAGCATTTGCATACCTGGAAACAAGTAGAGCCACAGGAAAAGTAGTCATCCATCCTATCCCATGAACATAACCATATCAGTTTCTGTGATGTAATGTGATCATCTGTGTTATAAGCTGGTCTCTGTGCTTTGAGGCTACTATGTAATACTTTTGTTTCATGTTTTTTTTTTTTGGGTAAAGTTTTGTTTCATGTTTAAATATACAATAAAAACACTCACTGATGTGGTTACCTTATGATGGTTCGTTTTTAAGCCTTTTGCACAGTGAATAGATTTCTGGTGAATTATTTCCAACTAGGGTAAAAAATTCTAATTGAACTTCCAAATTTGAGCCTGTTTTCATTTTAATCATGAATGTAAAAAATTCAAGTGACGAACTTCTGAATTTTAGAATATACGATAAGCAATAATATACACATTACGTTACTGTTGTCGGACTAAAAAAATTTATCATAAGATTGATTTTATGCTTTTTTCCAATATAATTAACATATGAAACATATCACAAATTTTTTAGGGGAATGTTTAAAGAGAAAGATAAGCTTTATACAGTTGTGAAATTCAGATGATAAAATTTTGATAAAAAATAGTTGGAAAAAAATGATAGGATTGAAGGAACTACTCCATTCCTTTCATTTTTTTTCCTTTCAAAAAAATGGTCAGCCGAGTGTGAATTCGCAACAAGATGATTCCATTTCATTAAGAATATAGTTGCCAATCTAGATGCAACTATACCGTATCATATAAAAGCTTGGTTGTATCCTGAATGAACAAGGTAATTCACTTTTTAAGAATGATCCAAATGTCCCTTTATTTAAACTCAAAACAAAATCAAGTGCTACTGGAGCACTTAGAACCCTCGTCATTGAGTCTTTAATATTTGGAGATAACTATGGTACAACACAGTAATTTAGGATTTAGGGTTGTGCTAGTGGTGTATTATAATTTCTCCCTTTATGAATGGACTTATGATGATCATCAAGTTTTTTCATTTGAAGTTTTATTAAATGCATTGAAGTTGATGCTGCCTTCAGGGTGAACAAATGACTAAAAGTTAAATAATGATTTGCTTCAAGTGGTGTAACAATGTCGTTATCTTTTAAGTTAAATTTGCCCTTAATATATGTAGTAGGAGATCTGTAAATTCCCTTTAGGATAAAATGAAATCTAATTTATTTGCACCTCGCATTTAGTGAAGATAGGAATAATATAATATTTGATCTTTAGAGACAATTGTAGGAGAATGAGAGAGTTTTTTTTTTTCTTTACTTCTCTTTTTGCTACAACTAAAACTCACTTAAGAATGGTCTATTTATAGAGGAATTTACCTCTGTACATGAAGAAACAAAAGTCTTCAACATAATCAAACATAAAGGGACATAAGTTTTCAAGAAATTCAAACATGAAGGGATATAAGTCTTCAAGAATTCAAATATAAAGGGATATAAGGAGTTATAACCTTATGAATCCATAACCTTTGGAAATTGAAAAGTTTACACATTATTTTGAAAATTCATAATAATCCCTTGCTATTTTCAAAATATTGAAATATCATCAAAAGATCATCAATAATTTTAAAACAAATTATATGCATAAATAATGATATCATGTGATTGAATCACTATTTTATAAAAGTTCATTACAAAAAATCTAAATAGAATGGTAGACAAGTTTTGAATTAACTATTCTTTTTGATAAGTTACATAAATTTTTACACATATGATTTAAAATGCAAACAACTATAGTAAGAAACAATATGTTTAAGGCTTTGTGTTTGTATCATTTTCATAGATGTTGCCTTTAACTCTTTGGAGCGATCAAATTCTACATTTACATAGGCTAACTCAAATACCCCCATTATTTGATATTTTTATCAAGTTTGTTAAGTATTGTGTCAACACAACTTTCTCTAAGTGAACTGTGTGAAAACCAACATTGTTCACCTTGGGATGAAAATAATTAACTTATTATAATGCTTCAGTCACATTGTTGATGTACTTTGACCTATTGAACTCAAGACATGATATTGTATCATGTGTTAAGTTAAGGTTCCATCAATAATGACTTAATTTTGTGGGCTTGAGACCCATCCCTTTTGAAATAATATTCACAAGATCATGATTCAACCTTTTTGTCAAAGGGTTAGTCATGTTATGACTTGACCTTACAAAGTCAATAGTGATCATTCCATTTGTAATCAAGTCTCTTACATAACTACATCTAAAACTAATTGTCAAGACTTGCCATTATGCATTTAACTATATGCTCTGACCAAGGTTACAACACTATCATAATAGATAGAAATAGGAGTTATTAATTTAGGCTACAAGGGAATTTCATATAATAAATCCCTTAATTATTTAGCTTTTTTACATGTAAAAGCTAAAGCTACAAATTCAACAACCATGGTGGAGTCAATTATATATGTTTGCTTCTTGGATCCCCAAGAGATAGCTCCTCCACTAAGCATGAAAATCCATTCAGTTGTTGATGCATGATCATCCTTATGTGTAATCTAACTAACATTAGAAAATCCTTTTAGTATCGAAAGAGATCCTACATAACTTAGGCTATAATCCTTTATTTTCTGTAGTTATTTTAGAATTCTTCTAACACTATACCAATGCATGTCACTAGGATTGCTTATGTATTTACTCATTCAACTAATAACATAAGCTATATTAGGTTGAGTACATGTCATTGCATACCTTAATCATCCTATTACTTTTGCCTATTCTAGTTGTGATGCTGGGTTTCTAATATTCTTCATAAAATTTATATTTGGATCAAATGGTATTGATATAGGAGTGCAGTTCTCATGATTGAACTTCTTTAAAATTTTCTCAATGTAATGTGGTTGAGAAAGCATAATACTCCCTTGATTTCTTATGATTTTTATTCCAAGGATGACATTAGCCTCACCTATATCATTCATATCAAAACTTTTGGACAAGAAGGATTTTATGAGCTTAATATGTTCTAAATCAATTCCAAATATTAACATATCATCCACATACAAGCAAATTAGAACTCTTTTTTGCCTATTAAACTTGTTATAAACACATTTGTCAAATTCATTGATCTTAAATCCATTAGCAAGAATAACCTCATCAAAATTTTGAGGCTACTATTTAAGTGCTTACTTTAATCCATATAAAGACTTTACAAGTTTGTACACTTTGTGTTCTTGACCAAGCATAACAAAACCTTCAAGTTGTTCCATATATACTTCTTCATTTAATTCACCATTAAGAAATGTTATTTTAATATCCATTTAGTGAATTATTAAATTATGAATTAAAGCACATGCAATTTAAACTCTTATTGTACTTATTCTTGCTATAAGAGAATATGTGTCAAAATAATCAATACCATGCTTTTATGAAAAGCCTTTGGCAAACAATTTGACTTTGAATTTATCAATAGTTCCATCTATCTTTATTTTCTTTTTGAAAATCCATTTACAACTAATTGGTTTGGAACCAAGTAGAAGATCAACTAATTTTCAAGTTTTGTTACCTATGATTAAATCTATTTCATCATTGATGGCTTCTTTCCAAAACATAGCATCTTATGATTTCACTGCCTTTTGGTACGTTTTAGGATCAATCTCGGTGTTAAAGCAATAAGGAATTTTATTACTTATAGACTTTCTTGTATCTTCAATAAGATACATAAAAAAGTCAAAGCCAAATATCTTTAGTGTCTTTTATCTTTTACTCCTTTGAAGTTTAGTGACTTCATCTTCATGTTGATTCTCTAATGCATTTGTGTATTTACTAAACTTTTAATTTTGCCTTTGGCTATTATCATTAACATGAGGAATAGAATTTCATATATTCTCCTTAAAAATAATATTTCATGATTTAATAATGGTATTAATTAAATTGAGTCATTTGGTTCAATAACCATAAATTGATAGGCTTTACTATTTTGTACATATCTTAAGAAAATGTATTCAATAGCTCTTTCACCTAATTTCCTCCTTTTAGGTTTAAGCACTTTGAAAATAGCTTTACAATGCTAAAATCTTAAATAATTAAGGTTAGACTTTCCCTTTTTCTAGAGCTCCTATGGAGTTATCTTGTTCCTTTTATTAAGAACCTTATTCAAAATATGACATGTTATAAGCAATGTTTCACCCCAAAATCTTTGGCTTAAACTAAAGTTTGTCAATATAGAATTTACCATTTCAATAAGAATGCAATTATTACGTTTAGCCACACCATTTTGTTATAGTGTGTAAGGAGCAAGGATTTCATGAACAACACCAATGGATTTAAAATAAGAAGGATCATAATACTTTCTTTCTCTATCACATCTCAAGTATTTAATCTTTTGATGTAATTACAACTTAACTTCAATTTTTTATACCTTAAATTTATCTAATACTTCATCTTTATAATGTAGCAACTAAACATAGCAATATCTCGTGCAATCATTAATAAATGTGTCAAAGTATTTCTTTCCTCTTAGTGTTGGTATATTATGTTGGGAATTCGGATTATTACATACAATGAAATTTTAAAATTTTGATCTGAATTCTACCTAAGATCCATGAAAAAAGTATAAATTAATGATTAGGGTTTTACCTATTGGCCACTCGCGTTTCTATTGATCAAAACTTGAAAGCGGATGAATCAAACGCTAGCCAGAAGGTACAACGTCTCTATAGTATCCACACGGAGTGAACAACGACCTCTCACCCTCGACGAATCTGCTAGGATGCGTTTCTCTTTCTAGGAATTAGGATTTGATGTTTTCTAAGTGATTTAGGATTTTAGGAAGCCTGTGAGCGTGTGTCTTATGTGCTGCCCTCAAGCCCTTTTTTATAGAACTTAGGCAAGTTACAATCCTAGTCCTACTAGGATAATGCTTCCAAAATCCTAATCACACTTAATAACTTATTTTATCCTTATCCTAGAGATAATGAGAGAGATATAACTTATTTATTAATTATCTAATATTAGATAATATTATCTCATAATATAAATATCTTGATATTAGATAATTGTATATAGTTATCAAATATCAAAATAATATTATCTCATAATATATTTATCTAATATCTGATAATGTAATTATTTGATATTACTTTAATATCAAATAATATCACATAATATTATATATATATATATATTATGTGAATAACACATTATTATTCTTAATAATAATATATATGCATGAAAATAAATTCAATTAATTAAGTATTAATATAATTAAAATCTAATTAATTATTATCTTATTCTTACTCCTTTTGTGTGACCCTGTAGGTTCTTACTACGTTGACAATGATTTATTATTGAGCCATAAATAGTGAGTGGTATCTAACAATACATCACTGTCACTTAAGTAATAAGAATATTTGTGATTCGACATTCACCTAATACATGATCAATGTTTTACATCATAATCTCTTTTGTAATAATATCCAAATTGAACTGGAGGCATGGAATGTGTCATCCTCGTCAATGTTCAATTTATATTTCTTGATACTGAGTAGACTTAAAATAAATGATTAATATCACATATTAATCCAATTGAACATGGCCATGCATTTTTAAGTCTCACTCAATCAAGGGGCCTAAGGATATTTTTTTTTATACAAGAGTAATAAAATCTCATCTACATCACTCACTTCCCTTTGCACGATTTATGACACACTCAATCAATATCCTATTCATCATCCTGATTAAAGGTGATATAAGACAATATTAAAGTGAGTAATTCTTCATGTAGAGAACTGTAGTGACTTCAGTTCAAAGGTTTATGTGTATTTATGATCATATGAGAATAACTCATGATACGTCTATCCATACAATATTCTCATAATGGGTCAGTCCAGTACATTGTTTACTAGTAATGTACTAGTAAATAATGTACTCATGTATTGACTTAATATTACATATTCATGATTCGTAATCATCAGTCACTATATATGCTAGTCTCGATGTATTATTACTATCCTTTTATGTAATAATACTTGACTAGGGGCATTTTAGGAATAGCGAAGCTATTCCAAGAATAATTATTATATTAAGTTATAAATCGCGCAGAATAATAATAAAATTATGAAAATAAAATATAATAATTAAATTACTTAAAATAAAATATAATATATTGTGTATTATTTTAATCATTTATATGATTGGTTCCTAGGACACATACTAACAATATACCTTAGAATGTAAAGTGAATAATCATAATTGTTGATAAGAAAATTAATAAATAAGATAATTATAAATATATATATTTGATGGTTTATTATTTGTCAAAATTTCAACATTTGATTTTCTATTAATGGTTATGATTATCCATTTTACAAATTAAAATTTGATTTATCTTAGTAAAATATTTTATATTATAAAAAATAAAAAGATTTTATTATTAAGATATTAACAATATTCAAATTTCATCAATTTTTAAGTGTTAAAATACATCAAAATTAAATTTCTTATGTATTTTTTATCCATAACTTTTTATATAAATTTTAGTTGAAAACTTGAAATTAAAGATGAACTTCCAAATTCAACATGATAAATGGTGTATGGAATCTTGTATTTATGATTTATGATTATGATATATTCTGCTCATTCATGACTTACAAATAGATCAATGTTTACTATTCATTTAGTCATACTTTCTTGGTTTACAGGAACCCACTATAAGAAGATATAAAAAATTCAAATAAAATCCATTTCATTGATCATCTTAACCCAAATGCCATCTAGATATATGATCACTTTTCTTTTTTTGGCACTTTATTTCACAATGGCAATTTAGGGTCTTTTTCTACTATTTATAAAAGCAATCTTTTATATTTATATTTTAGAAGTGAACATTTTTGTTTGCTGATGTTTTTAAAAATTATAATTCTAAATACATAAATTAGAAATAGGAAAATAGAAATAATTTTTAAATATTTTTTAGCTTTTTTTTTCTTAACGGTTTCTTAATTATAATTCTAAATCCATTTCCTTAGGGTCAAATGGGTAGATAGGACCATATATGGACCCAATCCATAATGGACAAGTTTGTATTATTCATAAAAAAAAGAATCCAATTTTGGAAAATGAGTCCACCAAAATTCTAGACAAACTTGGATATTTTTGTGAACTTTAATTGAAAGCCCATAGGTTGTTTGTACTACTTATTAAAAATTGAATCTAATTTTAAGTTCTCTAAATCTATCAATGTCCATGATAGACCTAGATATGTTTGTGGACTTGCTTCCATTTAATACCTTTAGGTTTTTTTATTTATTATTTTTTAAAAATAGTCTTTTATTTTTATAATTAAAAAATTAATGTTTAATAACTATTATTAAAAATTGTAATTCAAGATGTAAAACTTAAAAAAATAAAAAATAACTTTTAAATTTTTTGTAACTTTTTTTTAGGTTTTTGATGATAATAAATAATGGACCAATGATTAATAACAAAGGGTGGTGACAAGCATTAGTTAGCAACAAGGGGTAGTGACAGATAATGGTCAATAATGATAGATAATGAATAATAAAAACAAATTTTGATAAGTAATGTTCAATAGCATAGGTGATAGTGAGTAATGATTAATATGTCAAATGCTTTGTTTGGGACAATTAATTGATGAGTTAGTTGGTAAATAAAAAATTAACCAATAATTAATAATTTAACAAATTATATTAGAAGTATTTGATAAAATTAGTTATAAATAATTAAAAATAAAAAATGATATAAAAAGATATGTTAATATAAATAGATAATCAATTAAATTAATTTATATTTATTTTAAAGTCAAATTATATTAGTACAATTAAAATATTTAAAATAAAATATAATTATTAAAAATTTGATCAATTATATTTATGACTATACACATTTTTATTTACTTACTTTTCATTTATTTATTACTCAAATAATAATATAATAAAATAAAATTTAATTAATTTTATTTTATGACTTGAATATTTATTTATTATTCAATTATTATTTTTAATTAATGAGGATATATCAAATTTTTATTTACATAATTAGAATACAAGGTATCATTTACTTAAATAAAGAAAGTAAGGGTAAAAAAATTAAATATAAAATTTTATAATGGTTCTCCTTTGAAAATCCCTTTCAAGGTATATATCCATTCTTTAACCTTCATATGCCCAAACGTACTTTTTTGCCATCTTTTCAAATTTTAACTAGAACTTAAAGGAAGCTTTACAATCTTTTTTCTTTCTAATATATTTTTTTTTGTGAGGTTCCTCACTTAAAGTTCTAAATCCTTAAGAAATACCTCACTCTTAGTTTCCTTAGGATTCCTTATTCAAAATACAATGGAAATTGCTATGAGATGAAGAAAAAATGAAATGATCTCTTAAAGGGTAGATGAAACAAATAAAGCTTTAAACAATAAAATTTTCATAGTGAAAAGCTTAAATCATCATTTTGATGAAATAAAAAATAAATGATGGCAAATATTAAATTTCATAATTTACATATGTGGTATTTGATATTTCTTATATAGTATAAGAGGCTTAAAATGATTTATAAATGTTTCAAGTACTTACGAAAAAAAATAGTCATTTATATTAATTATTTTGTAAAATTTTTGCACTAAAAGCTATCTAAAAGCTAATAATCAATTGTTAGACCAACACAACCTGACTTCAATTTTAAAAAGTTAATTTCTTTTTCATTTTAAATCTATTTATTTAAGTATATTTTCAAATAGATTAGTTTTCATTCTCATATATTGTGTATATTTTGAAATATGATTAAAAAATAGCCAATGATTCCACCTAAAAGGAATGTGAAATGAATTTTAGAATTTTACACCTTTTTCAAAACTAATTTGGTTTTTCAAAAAGTTTTCAATCATTTAGCACTTAAAAACACTAGAAATATAATTAATTTTAAGAGCAATCAATTTCTAACAAAGCAAGTTAATTAATTCAACATAACGCTATAAATATATCAAAAAATTATGCAAAAAATAAAGAATAAAAAGATAGGATTGAAAAGATCAAACACAATGATTTATAATAGTTTAGTTTTAAAATCCAACATTTTAAAGATTGCATCCACTACTAAGCTTACTTGACTTGAATTTGCTAATCTACTATCTTTTCAAATTTAATCTTGCACTTGAAGAATCTTTTTTACAATTCCTTCTTAAATATAAGAAAATCGCCTTGAGTCTCCTCACTTAAAGAACTTTCTAAATAAGAGATACCTCACTTTTAAAAAACCTATGGATAAGTCACCTTACCTTAAATATAATGAAAGAGTGTTTAATATAAGAAATTTAAGCTCATAAACTCTTAAAAGTTAATTACACAATAAAGAGTTAAAAGAGAAAAATTAAATCTAAAGCATTCAAAGGATTTTGATTATTTAGAAAGAAAAGAGATAAAGATCTTGTGCTAATGTAATAGGGAATACTTTTTCTCATAATTTAAAATAGAGTTTTAGGCTTTATATAGGAGTTAGAATCCTTAAATGTTAATTACATACAATAAAGAGTTGTTAATACATTGTCAAACTTTAAAAACTAGAATTTTCAAGCTTAGAAAAATTGGAATTTTCATAAAGGAGAATCGATTGAAAAATTGAATTACCTTACATGCAATGCCTTCTAGACATGTTGAATAACATGCAAAATTGATTTACCAAGGGGCTTTTCTATAACAAAAATAATGGATAGGGAAGATTAATTAGGGAATTGATTCACTCTATCTAGAATGTTACTAGAAGGCATAGGTTAATTATAAAATTGATTCATGATCTTTAAGACTTCATTTTAAGATAAAGATATCTTTTAAAACTTATTCTATGTTTTTCAAGACCTAAGTTTGCCTTAATTTTAGTGCTAACTCTTAAAGCCATATTTTAACATAAGAATTGATTTTGCATATTATTTTCTCCAATTTAAATTGAATCCACTAAACCTAACTTCCTTTTTTACAAATGAACCTAGTTGAGTAAAAGATTTTATTTTAAAATTTTTCAATAGCCTTTAAGCATTACTCTAGGTCAAATCCAATAAATAATCTTGAATCACAATTAACCAAATCAAAATATGTACACTCTCCCTTAATTCATGCATATATTTTAAAGATTTTACGCTAATCAAATTTAACAATTTTACATAAGAGGCATAATCCAAATTAAACCTAATCTTAATTAATCTTTCTTGTTTTTGGCATCAATCAAAAACTATAAAATAATATGATAAGTAGGATAATATCCAACCAAAATATGCCATAAAGTGTACTAAGCTAGCCAAATCTAGCTAACAAAATGTCCATTAAAACAAATCCAAGAGTAAACATCATAAACTATCCTTCAAGGCATTAGAAAATGCCATAAAGTATAAGCATAATAAAGTAGAGTCCTAAGGGGATAATGAGGCTAATAGGATAAATATGTCTACTCATTTACGGACTTATCATTCTTATCCTAAGCATCAATTTCCTCCTCAACAACATATTCTTTAGATTCCTTGTTATCTTTCTAATCCTTATCATTATCTCTATCATGCTTGTTGATGCTTTTCCTAATAATCCAAGCCTCAAAAGTGTTCAAACGATCATGAAGGTTCTTAAAACTAAGGTTTAAATTTAGCATGCATGTCCTGATGCATCTTGGAAATCTGTTTCATCAATGTTTACATATAAAAACCTTTTAGAGCAGCAATAATTGGCCTTACTTTTTCCATAAAACATTATTCACCTTCTACCTTATAAAAAGACATTTAATAAAGATGTTTCTTTTCCATTCTCTTAGATTTTATGAATTCTTAACTTTAGCCTTTTCATCAAAATGAATACTAATGTGTTGAAACAAATGAGTTAACATAATTTTATAAGGCCAAAAGTCCTTTAGGGTGTGATCACGCATATGTTGTAAGATATGACAACGAAAATTAATAGGCATATTGTTTATAATAGCTTACATGATGAATAGCTTATGATTATCTAGTTAAGTGTAATTTGATCATTGTGGAAGAATTAGCTTTATAAAAATTATTTATGATTAGTTTATATATTTTTAATTCAAGTACTTTACTGATTTTTTTAGTTTCTATCTTTTCATATCCTTATTTTTACTTTTTTTCCTAGCTACATTACAACCTTGAATAAAAGTCCCTTTGATTTATATTATACATTTAATTTGAGTAATGGAGGTTAGATGATTAGCAAACTTATGTAGAGTAATTTCATGGAATGAAATTGAATGAAGTACTTATTTATATACTTAAGAGTTAGAAAGTGAATCTTATGAGAATTTACCGTATTAATTTACTCTTTTTGATTTAAGTTGTTATGTTGGCTAATTTCAAGTTTATCAAGATTGTTCTTCATGATGTGTTATGTTTCTTATTAGTTTTTATTTATCTTCTGCTTGTAGATTTATAATTTTAAAATTTTTAAAAAGTAAAATCTTTTGTTTTTTAGTTTTAAATAAAGTTGTATCTTATTTGAGGTCATGCAAGAGCTAAATATGGGAGAATTTGATATGTAAAATTTTATCTATATTATTTCCTCCTATTTCATGCCTTTTAGTGAGTTATATATGCTTAATTTTATACAATTGACTTTGTTTTGTAATTTTGGGTTAGTTTTACAATATTTTGAATTTATTTAGTTAATATTGAATTTTTTTACTATTTTAGATTTTTGGCTATATCTTGGGCTTTAGATATTAGATTAAGGTGATCTTTATATTGTTGGAAAGCTTAAAGAAAGATTCACAATTTTGGTGTTTTAGTCAAAACCTAATTTAGACTCTT
The DNA here is from genome assembly GCA_020226215.1 of Sindora glabra. Lineage (NCBI taxonomy): Eukaryota > Viridiplantae > Streptophyta > Magnoliopsida > Fabales > Fabaceae > Sindora > Sindora glabra. The sequence goes on from CM035228.1 coordinate 89,074,376, forward strand.
TGAAGGCCTAATTTAGCAAAGAAATTGAAATCTTGTTTCCATCTTAGTTGGGTCAATTTCAATTTTTAGGTCATATATGGAGTTATGGAAGTCCAATTAATGTGAAACTATCCTTCAAATCTTCCTAAGACCTAGCTCTATAATTTTATATTTATTATTTATCAAAATTATATAATTTTTGTAGTCTTACATTAGGTGTAATTCATATTTATGAGATTTCATTACTATAACTCTTAGAGTTAACTACTTTGTAAGAATAGGTTTCAGACTTCTAAAAATTAGAAAGGTTTTGTTCTTGTAATCCTAAGAGATATAGAGCCAAGTCCAATATGATTTTAAAGGTATTAAGTTAGATTAAAGGCAAGAATATAATAAGACTTTAAACTTCATACATAATTTAGTATATAGTTTTTCTTCTTCTTTTTCTAGTTTTTTTATTCTTTATTAATGGAAGGCTAAACACTTGGAGTTAATTCAAGAATTTTAAAGCTCTTCTTTATTAGATTATGGGATCTTAATTTATAATGTTGACTTCTTCTAATTAATTTTTCTCTTTCTTTAATTATTTATACTAATTGCTTTGAATTTGTGTATGTTGAATGTTGATTTGGTATAATTGGTATTCAACCTTATGATTTTTTATTTCTATCTATTTTTATAATAAATTATAGTTAGTTAATCATGATTTTATATGTGAGGATAGAGGGTTAAGAGATTAATTTAGAGGTTTTTAATTTAATTTCTTAATTCAACTGAATTCTATCTTTAAATCAATTTCGATTTAGTTTATGAATTATAATAGTCACTTAATTAAGGTAATCTTAATTGATAAAATTCTATATGATCATCTAATATAAGATTTATGAATTATTATAAGGGTTTGAGATAATTCAAACTTGAAAACTTAATTAGAAAAGTTAAATATCAAGTGATCCATGATTAATCTACATTAAAAGCTATCAAATCCTTGAATTGACTGCTTCACTATATTGATTTTCTTTTTTTCCATTTTATTTTGCATTTTGCTTTATTTAATACATTTTTTTCAATCTTAAATCATAACCCCCCAATTTTGGTTCTTAGTTAATACTACATACTACATAATGTTGTATTCTACATTTTGTCAATATATTATTTTCATTCCATTATATCCTATTCTAATTTATTTTTACATTCTATTTTCATATTTATTTCTACAATTTATTTTTACATTCTATTAGTAATTATAGTAAAAGATAAAATAAGTGATTACTAGGGGTACGACCTAATTTAACATCCTATATTATATTACTTTCAACAATCTAGTATAATCTAATTTGTAGCTTGCATGTCAGAATTGATTTAAATTATTTCTAGTTTGTTATTGAAATTAGACAACATTGGCAATCAAAGTCTTGACAAGATTTTCTAATGATGCATCCAATTTAATAGCAGGATTTATTAGTGGTTTAAGTAGGGTTGTAAGTTGAAACTTATTCTATACAATAGGGAATAAAGTTGGGTTAGCAGTATTATCATATTTAAGGTTTGGATGATCTTTCCAACTAGGATTGTAGGATTTGGAAAAAGGACTACTATTATGATGAAACTATGTTTGAAATCCTTTAATGGAATTAGTTTGCTGAATTGAATCATGCTTTTACAAAGTTGGACACATATTTGTAGGATGTCTAGAATTGGAATAAATACTACATACTTTTGACATTTTTGCTTGATTCATGTTTACAACTAGTTTTTAGACCAGGGAGTTAAATATGTTAATTTCCTTTCAATACTAGATATGTTAACTTCATTAATTCTCTTGATTGTTGTAAAATCTCTCTTACTACCAAATTGTTAGGAATTAGCAATCATATTAAAAATTAAATTCCATGTAGTATAAGGGATTTTATTAATCAATGCACCATCACTATCAACATTTGTTATACTCTTATCATTATTGAATTAATGACTAATTTGGGATTTGGTGATAAGGTCAATTAGCACACAACCTCTTGAATCTTTCCCAATATATATATATATATATATATATAGGCTCTCCCTATTGGATTGTTGTATACCTTAAATTTCTTTTTTTGATATTGGCTATATGGGAAATAAGGTAGTATTTCTCTAAGAATAACTTCTTCATGTCATGCCAAGTAATGATAATGCTGGATGAAAGGTAATATAGCCAATCTTTAGCTAGATTAGGCAAAGAAAAAGGAAAGGCTCACAATTTGATTTCTTTTTCTAATATGCCATATGGCTTTATACTATTACACACTACATGAAACTCTTTCAAATACTTATGAGAATTTTCCTTTGCAAGATAATGAAATGTAGGAAGTAAGTGAGTTAAACTAGATTTTAATTGAAAAAGAGCATCAAGATCATTATATTGAATGTATAGAGGTTGATAAGTAACATTAAAGGTTATAAGTTTCTTTAAAGTCTTATTATTGTTATTGGTAGCTATATTTCCAAAAAAGTTTCTTCTTAATTCACATAAGGTTCTCTCGAATTCAAGGTTAAAACTTAACATTACATTACAAGAGGACCTAGTCATGCATTATAAAGAACTAAAAGTAAGAAAAAAAAGAAATGAAAAATAACCAAACACTACTAAAAATACTAAAAAAATAGAGAAAAATCTAAAAAAAATGCAAACGATGATTTTTGACCAAAAATGCTGAGGCATCTAATATAAGCAAACATCTTGGTTAAAAGCTAAAAAACCTCACACTACCAAGTTTTATCCTTAAATTTCATAAAAAATTTTGCTGATTAGCATCACTTAGAAACCTCAAAAAAAAAAAAAAAAAAAAAGAAAAGGTTAAAAAAAAAAGAAGAACAACAACAAATAGAATGTTGATAGATATCATTTCATATCAAAAAATTAAACTAAACTTACTTTATCACATAAATAGGGCAAGTTCAGATCAAACCTAAAAGATTGGATGATAAATAGATAGCACATAATAAAAAATAAGATTTTTCTTTCTCTAAAAGCAATTAAACAAAATAGAATGCAATGATTAATAATAAAATTAAAATAGAGAAAGCCATAAAAAAAGAATTACTAGCTTTAAACACATTCTAGGCCTTATTTAGTTAATTTATCCCCAGCAACTCAATTAGCCTTAGGCTCCATTTTGTGCAACTAGCTGATAAGTTAGTTAATAGTTGATAGTTGATAGTTGATAAACTAACTAAAGTGTTTCGTAAAATTAGATGTTAAGCTAGCTGAAATTGCCAAATGACATAAAATGACATATTAATAGAAATATATATATAATTAAAACAAATTCTATTTATTTAAAAATAAAATTATATTAATGTAATTAAAAAGTTTAAAATAAAAGTATAATTTCTAATATTTTATAAATTTATATATTTATTTACTTATATAATTTTTATTTTATTATTTATTATAAAATTATAATTAATTAAAATATAATTAATTATATTTTATAAAAATTATTTAAATTTATATTATAAAAAGTATGAGTTATAAATTAATAAAAAGAATAAGGATAGATTTGTAAAAAATTTAAAAAATAGGTAGCTTATAAGCTACTCTGGGTAGCTTATTAAATCAGAGTTTATAAGTTACCTGGAGTAGTTTATAAGTTAGTTGAGAAACACTTTTGAAAGTTAGCTTATAACTTATTAATTAAATCAATAAGTTATAAACTAACTTATTTGTTACGCGAAACGAAGCCTTATAATACCTCAAAAACACTCCTTATGTTCTTAAATTAATTGACTGAAGCCTAACATTTAGATTAATTTCTTATTGCTCAAGCCCAACACCTAAACACTTAAATGGTGCATAATAGAAAACAAGTTTTTTTAAAGAAATTAAACAAAATACAATGCAATGGTTAATGACAAACAATAAAGCCACAAAAAAGGAATTACTAGGTTTAAACACATTCTAGCCTTAATCGATTGATTTATCCTAGATAACTTGTACAAAGTTACTTTAATTTGATTAATTAGCCTTAAAATACCCTAGTAGCACTCCTAATATTTTTAAATTAATTAACTTAAGCCTAACACTTAAATTAATTTCTTATTGCTTAAGTCTACCACCTAAACAATAATATTAAGATTTAAAGAATGGCTAAAATTGAATTAATAATCTAACCCAACATTGAATCATCAATTTAGATCCTAATTCTCTTAGGTAGTTATTACTAATTTGACCTAATATTAAGAAACCAAAAATTAATTTCTAGTCATTCAACAATTAATTACAATCCAACATCATAACTAATTATCTAGTAATAGATCATAATAGACAATTAACCAAAGGGTCCTGATTAGCAAATTACCTAAACTAATATAAACTTGAAAGAGATGAATTAAATGTAAATTAATAAGATGGAGTCTCAAAATCAAATCAAAATAAGGTTGAAATTCCTTTGAATTGATTGAAGAAAGTTAGACACTCGAGGTGGTTTACAAGAGAAAACTAAAAAAGAAGAGTTGCTATGAAAAAAGAATTGCTTTTAAAGACATAAAATCTAATATATCTTATTTATCCCTTAAGAAAATTTATTGGAGCAAGTTAAAATACCTTTTAGGGTTATAATGAATAGAGGGTTGCTTAATTTGAAAGTTTAAAACCTAATTTACAAAATAAAATACTATAAAAATTACTATAATGTAAATCTCACAGGTCTACTTTGTAGCTATTGTAAACCCCCTTCCCAAAACTATATAATTTCATGAAAGTAAGTCTTACATCATGTTGGGTTAGCTTTTAGGTTATTTTAAGAATAGGTTCAAACCAATTTGGATCTCTAAAGCTCTATTTATAACCTAAAAACTGTGATTAAGTCAAATTGGCAATATCACTACTTCATCTTCACAACCAAACATTCAAACTAGGTTTTAACTAAAATATAAAAGTTTTAAATCTTTCTCTTAGTTTTTCAATGCCATAAAGATCACCCCAATTGGATCTTTGGAACTTAAGTTATGATAAAAAATATAAAATAATATCAAAATTTAGTATTAACTAAATAATTCAATAATGTTGCAAAATCATAATCCCCTCACCAAATAAGGCCAAATTCATCTAATTAAGCATCAATGCACCCTAAAAAGAAAAATATAGAAGAAAGTAATAAATAAAATATTGTACACATCATGATATATATATATTTGAAAATAAAATTTCTTATTATGGCATAATTAATTATACTTCCAAATTCAAAAATTTATATTATAATTTAATATTGTAGTTAATAATGATGATCATGATGATGATTATGATTATGATAATGATAATGATAATGATAAATTATATTAATTATTATTAAAGCTAAACACACGTGATATCTTCTACTATTACTTTTGTGAATAGATTGACATATATATATATATATAATTTAGCGATGATATTTTTATGCGTAGACTATCTCATTTTTATACATTAATTTCATTTAAATAATATTTTTTATTTTATTACCTCACACAATATAAAGTAACATCATATTACTATATAGAACTTTTCCACTTGAGAGGGTTTTCTGGATACGTGGGGAGCTAAGGGGTTTCTATTTTCCAAAAAAAGCAAAGGAATCTAAACCATTTATTTGAACTTCATCTGATGACTATACAATAGTCAATTTAAGAATATAAATTTATAAAAATTAATATTAACTGTATATAAATAAATTTCATAATAATTATTGTTAACAAATTGAAATGTGTAAATTAAATTTATATTTGACATGATTTTGACCAATGATTAATTTTTTAAAATGTAACTAGTGTAAATAATTTTAATGAGAGAAAAATAATAATTAAAGTTCATGTCAATGTTACTAACAAATTAAAAAAAAAGATGTATATATATAACTTATTATTTAATCATATATACTTTTCTCTCATTAAAAATATTTAACACCAAGTTTCTCTCAAAAAATCAATTATTTAATAATAAATTATTTACAACATAATTTCGTATAATAAATATCATATATCTATAACTACGTAATTTCAATTTAAAAAGTCTCCCATAGTTATAATTCAAAATAATTTTCAAGTATTTAATTATTCACATAAAAAATATGAATTAAAAGTTAAGTAATTTTTAAAAGTTTAAATTATAATTAAAAATATCATATATCAATAATTACATAATTTCAATCTATGAATTTATTAACCGTTAAATTCTAAATAATTTGCAAGTTTTTGGTTATTAATATAAAAAAATTTAAATTAATAATTAAATAATCTATAAATTTTATAATTATAATTAATTTGCTGACCATTTTAGTCGTGTAAAATATTTGTTATATATCAACGACCTAATAATTTTCACATATGTTATTAGTGTAAATCACTTAGCAATTATGATACAAAATTTAATGGCAGTTACAATTAATAAGGATATATTCGTATATTTATAATCATTTAGTTTCAAATTTCTAATTTTATTTTATTCATTTTAAAATACCTAATAATTTGTAGAATGCCATTGAAGGCTTTGGAATTAAGAGGTCTATTATTTTAAAAAATGTCATCAAAAGATCTTGGAAAAAAAAAGAGATTCATTGGAACTTTTATTTTTTTGATGAGTTATTGCATCCAATCTACAAATTTTTCATTGGTTTAAATAAAATAAAATTATTTTATAAATTTATCAGTTCAATTAGTGAAAATAAATTTAAAATAAAAGTATAATTATAGTAAAGACGATAGAATAAGATATGGTCTATTAATTAAGAAAATGCTTTGAAATAACTGAATGTAAATATGATTCAATGTTTAAGACTTTATTTTACGAAAAAAATATATTAAGCACGGAATGATAATGGAATGAATGTAAAAATAATTATATTTTTCTAAAATTAGATTGAAAAGAGGGAAAGTTTTTAATCTTTTTTTTATCATTTTGATTAATAAAATTTATGACTCACATTGTTGAGGATTTATTGCCTTTTTTGAAGTAAAATTCATAAAGATATTAAACCAAACATACTGATTAAGTTGGAAATTTATTTCAATGAATAAAACAAATATGCTTACAAAACATTGTTATTTTATTTGAATTAATGATATGTCTGAAATTAAGATTTGTAGATTGGCGAGTTTATAAAATATTTTCATCATTTAAGTGGATTAATGATGGGCTAACCATTTTATACATATATCAAAATTTTATTGGTTGATCGCCCTAAATGCCTATGCCTAGAAAAATTGTCAATGCATGAAATTGTTGTATTTAATATGATTTGTGTAATAGAGGAATTAAAATAAAATATTATAATTAAAAAATCATATGCAACTAATTTATATATTATGTGATTAAAATTGTAATTAAATACATTTCTTATACTTAAATTGTGTTTTTAATGTAAAATTAATCTATTTAAGGAATAGATTTTTAAGTCTAATAAATTGAATCTTATATGTCTCATAACTTTTTATTAACTTAATAATAAATTTTTATTGAATAAGTTAATAAAAAGTATATCTTAAATATTGTCTAGTGCAAGGCATAGGTGATTAAGTAGTAATAAATTATAGGATTAAATATAAATTATCCTTTCAATTTTATGGTCGTTTGATTTTACCCATTTTAAATTTAGAAACTTGAAAACCATTCTCTTAAATTTTACAAAGCTTGAAATTAACATCTATTATCCACTTAATTAATCATTTTATTAAATTATATAATTTTTAATGACATTTTTAAATAAAATCATAATATTATTGTATAATGAATTTTTTGATAATTTTTTCACATATAATTTTATGCTATATAATTAATAAAAATTAAATTATATATAAAGAATTTTAATTAAATATTTGTGAATAAAGTGGTAAATTATATGCTAAAAAATAAAAAAATAAATCAATATTTTATAATAATGTAATTCTTATTCAAAACTTCATGAATAAATAATATAATTTAATAGAAATAATTAATTAAGTAGATGAGGAGTTGTAATTTCAAATTTCATAAATTTTAAGGGAATAAATTTCAAGTATTCAAAGTTGAAGAGGGCATAATCCATTTACCCTATGTTGAACAAGGCATTTTATATTTTTTCCTAAATTATAATGATATGTTAGAAGAAAATTTAATATGATAACTAATATATTGACTCTAAAATATTATTAAATTAAAATAATATTTAAATAAATTATAAAATATGTTTATTTTGGATATAAATAAGGGAGAAATTATTGTACACCATTGATGCAGTGGTGTACAATGCACCACAAAAACTAATTATATATTAAATTTATTTTTTGTAAATTAAATATAATATATTACACAATAATATATCAATAGTAAGATTTGATAATATATTAGTACACTACTTTATCAATGGTACTCTATAGTCATTTCTTATAAATAATTGATTATACTAAATATTTTTTTCCAAATGGTTAATGGTAACCAACTATTCAAATTCGTTAACTAGCAAGAATTTATGCTAATTTTAGCATACGTGTGGGTCATCAAAGTGTGAAAATTAATAAAGACTAAGGAATCATTAAAGTGTCTAAGTTAACTATGGATAGTAACGGAATAGGATAATGATAAATTGGTTGTATACTACCTTATCCTATGTCTTCAATAATCTATCTTGTTCCCCTTGTCTCATCCTTGCAATTTGTAGGATATTGGTGATTTGCTAGAAAATTTAAAAAATTAAAAAATTAAAAAATTAAAAATTTATAAGTTTTAAATGTACACATAATAAATATTTAATATTTAATATAATGTAACAATATTAATTTAAAATCACCTATAATTTATATAATTAATTTTAAGTTTAAAAGAAAATAATTAAAATAAATATTTTTTAATTGTAAAATTACTAAAAAGAATTTATAATAATATATATTCTGAAACATAATATAAAGGATAAAAATAATTTTATTATTTTGGAGTATTGCAAGATCAGAAAATATAATATTGGCTTGCTCCAAAAATTACTTCAGATTTTAAAAAAATATTTTTTAGTAAATTCAAGGGGCACAAGCCCAAAAAAGAAAACTAAATACAAATTTAAAACAATCACTAATTAGGAACAATTTTGGTTAATGTGACTCTTAACATATTAACTAGAACTAAGACCTACAATTCAAAGAGAGGGTTTAAGAACATTTATTTTTCATTTTTTTTTAGTGTAGTTCAATGATTTGCTAACCAATTAGCACATTTATTTTCTCTTTATATGTATGGCAGATTTGAACATTTCAATATCTCTTTTAGTAGGTCTTGGATGATGGAGCCCCACATTCGCTTCTTCCTTTACAATTCTTTGTATTGTAATTTTAAAGTTACATTCTAGGATCACCTTTTTATAATTAAAAGACCACATCATTTTAAGGCCTTTATACATCCATTGTAGTTCAACTTTGGCTGCATTACGTTTGCTCATATTCATAGCAAGATTATGTAACAATTCCCCATTGCAACCTCGTAATATACCTCATCCACATCTTGCTTTTGAAATTCGGGGTATCTGTATTCATCTTGACCCACGGCTCCTCTGGGGTATTTAGTTTATTTTCACTCCATGGTAAGGTTTCAAGGTTCCCACTTGTTTATGCTATAAAGTAGAGACTACTTTGTTTTATTGCTTGTATATGATAGGGATGAGATTATGTGGGGCTAAGAAATTATGTTGGAAGATGGTCATGTTTCGCCATTCCCATAACATGTTAACAACTATCCCCCAAAGTATGTCCCATTGTACATCAGTTTGTATTCCCAATTGCCTTTGTAAATTATGCAAAAACCATTGATGATGGTCCTAGGTGAAAAAGGTTGATAGATATTCTAGGGCTACAAGATGATGCCACACCTCTGTAGCTATTGGGCAATCCTGTGGCACGTGCATTACAGTTTTGCGTTGTTGACTGCAGTTGCTACAATATGGAGATGCCTGGAACAGTCTGTTTCTCCATTCATTAGTTGGAAGTTTGTCATGTAGGGCTCTCCAAATATAAAACTTCATTCATTCTGCTCTTCTCCATTTCCAAACCAATTTCTAGATCGGATCAGCAGAGCTCCAATTTCTATTGCATGGTATGTCATAAGCCCTTTTGATGCTAAATTGACCACCATTGTGCCTCCATGTTAATTTCTCCATCCCATGGTGATTATTTTGAGGTTTTGGTTGCTCTCACTAATTCAAAAATTTACCCCATACTTTACTTGGTGAAACAAAAATTCATATCAAATTCATACGGGCGTTGGACGAGCTCCTAAATCCAATTTTCTTTCCTTTTCCCGAAGTCAACAAAGACTCAACTACGACTAACATTGACGTGTGTAGAAAACGCGTGAGCGTTGAGGAAGGAGTCATATATGCGTTTGGCAACAAACAGCCACTTTCTAATTTTAGCCTTTGATTGGGTCCATGAAAAAAGTGGAAAAAAATTAAACATAAATATTTTAATATTTTGATATTACGAAAATTTTGATTAAAAAAATTGAAAAAATATTTTGAGAATTAGAAAATGTTTTTTTCACTAAATAAATATAGAAAAGGAGTAAAAAATTTTATAATTACAAAATTATCTTTCTGTAAAATTTATTAAATAATTTTAATGACTTGAAGTAGGAGTAATTTTATCATTTAATAAATCATTTCTTTTATTTTTTAATTAAATTAAATAAAAAATAATATTTTTAATAATTTTCTATACATCTAAATAGTAAGTGAAAAATACTTTTATATATTTTCTTTTTCTTTTTTTACTTATTTGTTTTCCATATTTTTTCACACTGTATTCAAACGTAGGGTAAGAGTCTTAGTCGCAGTTGAGTCAACAACGACCCAACTATGACTTAGAATCAGACACTTTCCAATTAAGAAGCAAAACCAGCCAATGAGCCAAATCCTTTTACTAAGAAAAGAAGGGAAGGATTCGTCTCCAGTCATAAAAGCGTTTGGCAACAAGCAGCCGCTTTGCGAGCCTTTGGTTGGATCCATGGAAAAAAGAGGAAAAAAAGTTAAAAATGAAAATTTTAATATTCGAATATTACGAAAATTTTGATATAAAAATTAAAAAATATTTTAAAATTTAATAAAATATTTCTCATTAAGTAAATACAGAAAATAGATAAAGTTTTTATAATTATAAAATTATTTTTTATAATTTATTAAATAATTTTAATAATTTAAAATAGGAGTAGTTTTATTATTTATTAGATTATTTTTTATTTTTAATTAAATTAAATAAAAAATTAATATTTTATTTTTTATATCTATTTTTATACATATCAATAATAAATAAAAATATTTTTCATATATTTTAATTTTTTTATAATTTTCTCATTACATTTTTATTTGGCCATCATTCCATTCAAATATATGGTAAGAGTCTTAGTCGTAGTTGAGTCAACTAAGACACAACTATGACTTAGAATCAGACACTTTTTAATTAAGAAGGATTACCACGAGCTAATTAAATCATGCCAAGTCAGCTTTGTGACCCCTTATTACTTTTAAATAAAGTATTATTTTCATGTTATTAAAAATTTTCATGTCTTTGGATATTTTGGGTGGGTCTCGCATTTCAAAAAGCCGCCTTCAATATTTTCTTCATTTCATCACAATTCACAAGGCGTCGTTTTATTATTTTCATTCACAAACTTTTTTTCGTCTTCTTATTCACCAAATATATTTTCTTTCTTTTTTATAAAAATTGTTTTATTTTACTATTATTTTTCTTTTACTTGTTGAGCAATGTCTACCTATATATAATATTTAACAAAAGAGTAATATATATTACATCTTTATTTTCTCTCTGTTAAATCTATATATTTATTAGAGAAACATATATACTCTCATATAAAAAAGAGTGTATCAAACATCCTTTTTAACAAAAATGCTCTTAATGATAGTTACTTTGAAAGCAGTCAAATTACAGCTCACTCAAAAATATTTTACATAATCATATAATTTCAATGATTCCTAAAAAATAATAATTTTAATCATAGCAAAACATGTCCTGAATATTTACTGCAATATATATATATATATATATATATATATATATATATATATATATATATATATATTGCATTAAAAAGAGATATTGATCTTTCTTTGATAATTAACTAGTTTCCATTGAATGATGGTCTTCATTAATAATTGCTCGACTCTTGTAAAAAAAAATTACATCTTATTAAGCTTTTAAGCAGTGAAAAATTATTATAAATAATTAAAAGATTTAACATAATAAATATAATACTTGAAACAATATTTATTCACCACCAACACTTTGTACTAATGATAAATAAGCAGAACTTAGAGCCATTAAATTAAGGCGCACAAGGATTATTTGGAAAACATGCACATAAATCGTGTTAATAAATAGATCTTATGTGCTATTAAAAAAATAATGAATTATATCTTACTTATTAGGAACCTTATTCAAAATATGACATGTTATAAGCAATGCTTTACCTCAAAATCTTTGGCTTAAACTAAAGTTTGTTAATATAGAATTTACCATTTCAACAAGAATGCAATTATTACGTTTAGCCACACCATTTTGTTGTAGTGTGTAAGGAGCAAGGATTTCATGAGCAACACCAATGGATTTAAAATAGAAAGGATCATAATACTCTCTTCCTCTATCACATCTCAAGTATTTAATCTTTTGATGTAATTACAACTTAACTTCAATTTTTTATACCTGAAATTTATCTAATACTTCATCTTTATAATGTAGCAACTAAACATAGCAATATCTCGTGCAATCATTAATAAATGTGACAAAGTATTTCTTTCCTCCTAGTGTTAGTATATTATGTTGGGAATTTGGATTATTACATGCAGCAGAATTTTAAAATTTTAATCCGAATTCTACTTATAATCCATACAAAAAGCATAAATCAATGATTAAGGTTTTACCTATTGGGCACTTGTGTTTCTACTGATCAAAACTTGAGAGTAGATGAATCAAACACTGGTCGGAAGGTACAGCATCTCTACGGTATCCACACGGAGTGAACAATGACCTCTCGCCTTCTACAAATTTGCTAGGATGCGTTTCTCTCTCTAGGAATTAGGATTTGATATTTTCTGAGTGATTTAGGGTTTTAGGAAGCCTGTGAGTGTGTGTCTTATGTGCTGCCCTTAAACCCCTTTTTATAGAAATTAGACAAGCCACAATCCTAGTCCTATTAGGATAATGCTTCCAAAATCCTAATCATACTTAACAACTCATTTTATCCTTATCCTAGAGATAATGAAGAGAGATAGGACTTATCTATTAATTATCTAATATTAGATAATATTATCTCATAATATAAATATCTTGATATTAGATAATTGCATATAATTATCAAATATCAAAATAATATTATCTCATAATATATTTATCTAATATCTGATAACTTAATTATTTGATATTATTTTAATATCAAATAATATCACATAATATATTATATATATATATTACGTGAATAACACATTATTATTCTTAATAATAATAATATATATATGCACAAAAATAAGTTCAATTAATTGGATATTAATGTAATTAAAGTTTAATTAATTATTATTTTATTCTTACTCCTTTTGTGTGATCTTGTAGGTTCTTACTACGTTAACAATGACTCATTATTGAGTCATAGATAATGAGTGATATTTAGCAATATATCACTGCCACTCAAGTAGTAAGAATGTCTGTAATTCGACATCCACCTAATACATGATCAATGTTTTGTATCATAACCCTTTTGTAATAATATCCAAATTGAACTGTAGGCATGGAATGTATCATCCTTGTCAATGTTCAATTTATATTTTTTGATACTGAGTAGACTTAAAATAAATGATTAATATCACATATTAATCCAATTGAGCATGGTTATGCATTTCTAAGTCTTACTCAATCAAGGGGCTCAAGGATATTTCTCTTTTATATAAGAGTAACAAAATTCCATCTACATCACTCACTTCCCTCTGCACGATTTATGACACACCTAATCAATGCCCTATTCGTCATCCTGATTAAAGGTGACATAGGATAATATTAAATTGAGTAATTCCTCATGTAGGGAACCGTAGTGACTTCAAGTCAAAGGTTTATGTGTATTTGTGATCATATGAGAATAATTTATGACACCTCTATCTATGCAATATTCTCATAGTGGGTCAGTTCAGTATATTGTTCACTAGCAATGTACTCATATATTGACTTAATATCATATATCTATGATTCGTAATTATCAGTCACTATACATGCTAGTCTCGATATATTATTACTATCTTTTTTCGTAATAATACTTGATTAGGGGCATTTTAGGAATAGCAAAACTATTCCAAGGATAATTATTATATTAAGTTATAAATTACGTAAAATAATAATAAAATTATGAAAATAAAATATAATAATTAAATTACCTAAAATAAAATATAATACATTATATATTATTTTAATCATCTATATGATTGGTTCCTAAGACACACCAACATATTATGCAAGTCACAAACATCACTATGAATAAGTTCAAGTATGGTTGATGTCCTATCTACTTTGAAAAATAAATTTCTTATGGTTTTTGTCATCATGCATGTTTTGCATTTATTTTCAGAAATTTCAAAATATAGGAACAAATCTAATTTAATCATTTCATACAATCTTTTAAAGTATACATGCCCTAACCTTTGATGCCAAAGGAAAGAAGGCTCAACCAGTATATAAAACTAGCATTATTATTATCATTGTTAGTAATACAATAATCAATATTTATTTTAAATATACCATTATACAAATATCCCTTTCCCATAAACATTCCTCCCTAGATAGTACAAACTTATTAACCTCAAATATAAGTTAGAAACTAAACTTGTTCAACAGGCCACTAAACACTAAATTCTTTCTAATTTCTAGTACTAGTAAACATTTGTCAATGTTAATACCCTTCCAAAAGTGAAACTCAGTTCTACATTACCTATCCCAAGGACAAGAACAATAGTAAAGTTGCCTATGTACAAAATAGTGCCATCATTTAGAGTTTTAATAGTTTTGAATAGGTTCCTATTCTTGCACACATGTTGGATAGTGCCAGAATCAACCTACTATGTATCATCATCATCAAGCAAATTAATTTTAGATATCATTGCAACAAGATCCTTAGAGGGAACATTATTACATCGTTACTTCTCCTTTTTATTTTTAAGATATCGATATTTGAATCTATAATGTCATTCCTTATGATAAAAGAAACATTTATCTTTCTTCTTTTTCTTGTTTCCTTAATGATTATCATTGGATTGATTCTTTCTTTTAGGTGGGGTCTTGCTAGACTACTCTTCTTTCACCATATTTACTTTTGAGGTATTTGGATCTTTGGTCTCATCTTGCATGGGAAATTCTTCTTCTACACGTGGATAGTTAGCCAAACCATCAAGAGCAATATCATCTTTCTTATGTTTTAGACTTCTCTTAAAGTCTCCTTCAGGAAGGAGGTAACTTGTCTATTATGGAACTCATAATAATTGTTTCATTCATATGCATGTTATGTTGAATGAAATGATTTAGAATTCTCTTTAATTCAAATTTTTTTTCCATTAACCATCTTAAAATTATTAAAACGAAAAATAGGAAATTTCTTATTTGTGTAGTTTTTAACTAAATATTTCATCTCCAATCTGTCCCATAACTCGTTGGAGGTAGGAACACTATGGTGGATGTTAAACAAAGAGTCATTCATGGCGTTAAGGATATGTCCTTAGCATATTTCATCAATAATCTCCTATTTTTGCCTACATCTTGTGTCCACTATAGTTTCATTTTCACTTTCTGCAAGCTTCAAGGTGTTCAAAACGTATGCCATTTGAAGATTCATCAATAGGAAATGCGCTCTCTTTTACTAGCGTATGAAATTTTCGCTATCAAACCTTTCAAGTTTGACAAAGTTTAAAGTAAAATCCTTCAACATTCCAGCCATTGTACATTAGAAAATCTAGCTAAAAGATTAAAGTTGATATTGCTTTTGGGGTGAAGAAATAATTGAAAATTAAATAATGATTTGCTTCAAGTTACATAAAAATGCTACTATCCTTTAGGTTAAATTTACCTCCAATATGTGTAATCGAGGATTTGCAGATTCCTTTTAGGATAAAATAAGGCCTAGTTTATCTACACCTTGCACTTAATAAAGATAAGGATAATATAATATTTGATCTTTGGAGAGAATTGAAGGAGTATGAGAGAGTATTTTTTTCCTTCTCTTTTTGCTATAGCCAAAACTCACCTAAAAATGGTATATTTATAGAGAAATTTATCTTTGTACATAAAGAGATATAAGTCTTCAAGAAACTTAACTATGAAAGGACATAAGTCTTTAAGAAATTCAAACATAAAGAGATATAAGTCTTTAAGAAATTCAAATATGAAGGGACATAAGGAGTTATAACCTTATGAATCCATAACCTTTGGAAATTGAAAGGTTTACACACTATTTTGAAAGTTCATAACATGCATAATTCAATTTTAAAAATTGCTTATAACCTAATAATCAGATACAAACTCTTTATACTATAATGCATCATATTGTTGGGAATTCGGATTATCATATGTAGCAAAAATTCAAAATTTGATCCGAATTCTACCTAGGATCCATGCAAAAAGCATAAATCAATGAATAGGATTTTACCTATTGGGCACTCGTGTTTCTATTGATCAAAACTTGATAGCGGATGAATCAAACACCGGCCGGAAGGTACAGCGTCTCTACAGTATCCACACGGAGTGAACAATGACTTCTCACCCTCCACAAATCTGCTAGGATGTATTTTTCTCTCTAGGAATTAGGATTGGATGTTTTCTGAATAATTTAGGGTTTGTATGGAAGCTTTGAGCGTGTCTCTCATGTGCTACCCTCAAGCCCCTTTTTATAGAACTTAAGCAAGTTACAATCCTAATCCTACTAGGATAATACTTCCAAAATTCTAATTATACTTAACAACTCATCTTATCCTTATCTTAGAGATAATGAGGAGAGATAGGACTTATCTATTAATTATCTAATATTAAATAATATTATCTCATAATATTAGATAATTGCATATAGTTATCAAATATCAAAATAATATTATCTCATAATATATTTATCTAATATATGATATCGTAATTATTTGACATTACTTTAATATCAAATAATGTAATATCAAATAATATCACATAATATTATATATATATTACATGAATAACACATTATTATTCTTAATAATAATATATATGCACAAAAATAAGTCCAATTAATTGGATATCAATATAATTAAAGTTTAATTAATTATTATCTTATTCCTACTCCTTTTGTGTGACCCTATAGGTTCTTATTACGTTGACAATGACTCATTATTGAGCCATAGATAGTGAGCGGTATCTAGCAATACATCACTGCTACTCAAGTAGTAAAAATGTCTATAATTCGATATCTACCTAATACATGATTAATATTTTGTATCATAATTTCTTTTGTAATAATATCCAAATTGAACTGGAGGTATGGAATGTGTCATCTTCGTCAATATTCAATTTATATTTCTTGATAGTAAGTACACATAAAATAAATGATTAATATCACATATTAATCCAATTGAGTATGATTATGCATTTCTAAGTCTCACTCAATCAAGGGGCCTAAGGATAATTTTGTCGACAATATTATGTTTGATTACCATGCGTTATAAACTTAGTTACATTCATATACTCTTCATTTTTGAATAATATATGCGTAATTTCCCTGCACTTTAATATACTTAAAAAATGACACCATACTAATGAACAGAGACATCAATTATGTTGATAGTTGCAATAATCACTTAATTATATATATATATATATATATATATATATATATATATATATATATATATATATATATATATATATATATATATATATATTAACAGTGAAAACACTTTTAAGAGGTATAACTCTATAGAATTATTTTACTTTTATATAAGCAAATTACACTCACTTCTATGAAGATTTTACTTAATTACATTCAAATGCTCTTCAATTTTTAACGATATACGTTTAATTCCCTTGCACCTAAATTTAATTTTTTTATTTTATTCTTAAATTTTTGCAAATTTATTGGAAAAAAAAAGAAAAGCCAGAAAAACATAGGAAAAAGAAGGAGGTCGAGAATGGATTTTTAAGCAGTTGAGCCCTACATAATATGGAAAACCACAAAATAGATCATCTTGTGCCGGGAAACATAAGAGAAAAAATGAAAAAAAATTAATGAGGAAAACTAAAAGAAGATAATTGCAGGAAAAGTAAGCCTACAATACCAAAAAAGGGGGAAAAAAAAGATATGTGTCCTGTATAATTAGATCAAATCTCAACGAGTATAATTTGCTATGTTAAATATGTAGATGCATTGCATATGTATATAGCATATTTTCATAAGATCTCACTATACTTCTCTCTTAATTTTTCCTAAAAACACTGATATTCTACGTTTCTGATGAGATACTCACTATACTTCTATTAGAAGATAAATCCAAAGCCATTTTTGGTGTTTTCTTGTTCAAATGGCATGCTTGATTATGGGATATCCTATCTTATACATATAAAAAAAGGGGAGGCCAGAGTTGGCCAAACAGTACTTTGTTTCTTCTATTGTTTGCACCCCTGAAATTTAGAGATCTGCTGGTCGGATAATATGCTCCGTCCCCTTCTTCGTGGCAGTATATGCATGCATGAATATTCCTTTTGCAAATGGCATCTTTAAAAAATAAAATAAAATAAAGTGTTAGAAATGTCACCATTAGCACTATGAAGGAAAGTACCAAATATTATTACTAACTTGAGCCATCAACGTCATTAACCAGTACTGGGCTAGTGATGATAAGAGACTTGTGTAATATGAAGGTGTTTAAACTTCCTGAATCTCAGTTATAAAAATGACCAAAAAATATTGCCATAAAGAAATATATTTATGCTCTTTTTTATTTTTTTAAATAAAGAAGGAAACAACATTTAATAACCAAATCAACTCATCATTATTCTCCGTTAAAATATATATACAATTGAACAAAACCAAACCATAATTTTTCCTCTCCCACTCTTTTATTCTCTTAACATTTGCGAAAATTCTTTTAATGTTACGAGTATATAAATATGAAAGAAATAGAAATAT
Organism: Sindora glabra; assembly: GCA_020226215.1. Lineage (NCBI taxonomy): Eukaryota > Viridiplantae > Streptophyta > Magnoliopsida > Fabales > Fabaceae > Sindora > Sindora glabra. The sequence goes on from CM035228.1 coordinate 89,093,517, forward strand.
TATGAAAAATTATAATAAATTACAATCTGAAAATTAAATACAATGGTTGTGTTGTTCATAATATTGTGATTGTCGACGAAATTTATGGAAAATTAAATACATCTAAATGGTAAGTGAAAAATACTTTTATATATTTTCTTTTTATTTTTTTACTTATTTGTTTTCCATATTTTTTCACGCTGTATTCAAACGTTGGGTAAGAGTCTTAGTCGCAGTTGAGTCAACAAAGACCCAACTATGACTTAGAATCAGACACTTTCCAATTAAGAAGCAAAACCAGCCAATGAGCCAAATCCTTTTACTAAGAAAAGAAGGGAAGGATTCGTCTCCAGTCATAAAAACGTTTGGCAACAAGCAGCCGCTTTGCGAGCCTTTGGTTGGATCCATGGAAAAAAGAGGAAAAAAAGTTAAAAATGAAAATTTTAATATTCGAATATTACGAAAATTTTGATATAAAAATTAAAAAATATTTTAAAATTTAATAAAATATTTCTCATTAAATAAATACAGAAAATAGATAAAGTTTTTATAATTATAAAATTATTTTTTATAATTTATTAAATAATTTTAATAATTTAAAATAGGAGTAGTTTTATTATTTAATAGATTATTTTTTATTTTTAATTAAATTAAATAAAAAATTAATATTTTATTTTTTATATCTATTTTTATACATATAAATAATAAATAAAAATATTTTTCATATATTTTAATTTTTTTATAATTTTCTCATTACATTTTTATTTGGCCATCATTACATTCAAATATATGGTAAGAGTCTTAGTCGTAGTTGAGTCAACTAAGACACAACTATGACTTAGAATCAGACACTTTTTAATTAAGAAGGATTACCGCGAGCTAATTAAATCATGCCAAGTCAGCTTTGTGACCCCTTATTACTTTTAAATAAAGTATTATTTTCATGTTATTAAAAATTTTCATGTCTTTGGATATTTTGGGTGGGTCTCGCATTTCAAAAAGCCGCCTTTAATATTTTCTTCATTTCATCACAATTCACAAGGCGTCGTTTTATTATTTTCATTCACAAACTTTTTTTCGTCTTCTTATTCACCAAATATATTTTCTTTCTTTTTTTATAAAAATTGTTTTATTTTACTATTATTTTTCTTTTATTTGTTGAGCAATGTCTACCTATATATAATATTTAACAAAAGAGTAATATATATTAAATCTTTATTTTCTCTCTGTTAAATCTATATATTTATTAGAGAAACATATATACTCTCATATAAAAAAGAGTGTATCAAACATCCTTTTTAACAAAAGTGCTCTTAATGATAGTTACTTTGAAAGCAGTCAAATTACAGCTCACTCAAAAATATTTTACATAAATTATATAATTTCAATGATTCCTAAAAAATAATAATTTCAATCATGGCAAAACGTGTCCTGAATATTTACTGCAATACATATATGTATATATTGCATTAAAAGAGATATTGATCCTTCTTTGATAATTAACTAGTTTCCATTGAATGATGGTTTTCATTGATAATTGCTTGACTCTTGCAAAAAAAATTGCGTCTTATTAAGCTTTTAAGCCGTGAAAAATTATTATAAGTAATTAAAAGATTTAACATAATAAATATAATACTTGAAACAATATTTGTTCACCACCAACACTTTGTAATAATGATAAATAAGCAGAACTTAGAGCCATTAAATTAAGGCGCACAAGGATTATTTGGAAAACATGCACAAAATCGTGTTATAAATAGATCTTATGTGCTATTAAAAAAATAATGAATTATATCTTACTTGGTAAAAATTTAAATGACTAGATGAGATTGGATAGTTGAAAAATGGTGAAGGAAGCATTGGTTGAGGTGGAGGCAATATTGGTATCACATATTTGGCTTCACCTCTATTAGTTTGATTTATCCTCTCTTTATCTCTTACAATTCAAATATTAAACAAATACAAAAGAAATATATAATATAGTTAAAAAAAATTATCAAACTCACTTACTTGGTAGTTCTATCTTTCATTTTGATGGCTTTTTATTTCTTTTCTCAAAGTGTCCCTTCAGTCTTGAATTTGAGACACCTTTTGGTCTTGCTACAAAAAGATCCAAGATGGGATCTTCATTTTCATCACATATCTTTTTATTAGTTTTTTTTCTTTTCTAGGGGGAGTACCATCCAAAGGGGAGGAACTTATGATATTTTCAAGTACTTCATAGGCATTATTGAAAATTTTCCATAACAATTTTTTTGTCTCTTCCTTTCCTTGACTCATGTATACAACATTATAAGCATATCTCATAGCCTTATTGCGAAATACAATCTTTGCCCCATTCACATCATTAATTGGTATAGTGCATATGTCATAATTATAAATCCTTTTCCTTGCTTCCATAGTCCATCTCTTTAAAATATATTGATATGGAATTGTAGATATATTTTTCTATTTTAAAACTCCAAATACATGGCAACAAAGTAAGCCTAATGTAATAAATATTCCACATGTACATGTTACTTCCATCTTAGATGTGTTGAGATAGACAACATGCACATTTGCCTCCTTCGTTTGCATTTTACTCTTAAATCTATACAAACTATCAACTACCCTAATTTCATTAATATTGCAAGCACCAATGCTATCAAAATACTCTTTTTATATCAATTTGTATAGTTTATAAGTATTTACATTTGATGCATATTTCAAAATATTACTACATATATTGGCATGGGGAGGCTTACTTCGATAACATTGAAATTCTTCTTTTACTCCATTTCTATGGCAATTATTAACCAACTTTTCAAAACTAACAACAAAGCTTGTGAGAGAAGTAGTTTTGTTAGCTATTTCATTTAACACATTGTTTGTGCTCTCATTTCTTTGAGGACTTCTTATTCCACCATAAAAAATATCTCTATTAAGGGCTATGCATGATTTTTCTCTAATCTTGTACAAGTTATTGAGCCACTTGTGATTTATAAGATTATATGTCAATATTATTCTTCCCAATGTTTTTTTCAAACTCCTTTTTAGATTCACACCTTTTCATATATTTATCAAACAAATTATGAAAACCTTGATCATTATTCAAGGCACCCGAATATGAAGGTTCATTTTTAGAAATATGCCAAAGACACAAATGATGAGATGTATTAGGAAATACCTTTGCAATTGCATTTACCATGGCTTGATCTTGATCTGTGATAATTGTTTTTAATGGTTACCTGCCAATTGATTGCAAGAAAGTACTAAAAAGCCATTCAAAGGATGAAGTTGTCTCATTTAACAAAAATGTGCATCCAAACATAATATTTTTCTAGTGGTCGTTTACCCCCACAAAAGGTACACATGCTAAATTATATTTGTTTGTATGATATATAGTGTAAAAAACTACCACATCCCCAAAATAATCATAATCCATTTGTGATTTACCATCTCTCCAAATAAAATTTGCCATTTATTCCTCCTGATTATCTTAGATATCCTAATAGAACATTCTTCCTTCATCATTAGTTTTAGATTTGAAGTAATTCACCAAGCTTTAGGAGTCTCTAGCCTCAATTAATATCATCTTTTGAGCATTAATATAATTATAGCAATCTTTTTTAGGAAATCGCAAATTTTCAATTGCTCCACCTTCTTTAACCATATGAGTATGCATCAATTATTCTAATACCTGCATTCACCATTAAGCTTAAAGTTTTACCTTTTCATTTGAAACCTTCCTTGCAAATCTTAATAATTGCATTTATTCATATGATGCAAATTCATGATTTTGTTCTATAAATTGGCTCAATGTTTATATCCCTTCTTGATTAATAGTAAAACTTACCATGACTTGACATCCAATGCTAGTATCATATTTTTAGTAAGTTTTATCATTTTATAGTTGATTTTTATCAATTAAGGATTTGTTATTCTTAAATCTCTCCTCAGAGCAACAAAAATCTCTCCTTCTAAGTCTTTGGAGATTTTCTATAAAGTACTTCTTATCTCTTTTAACACCAAAATCCCAAGTATGAGCATAGTTCCAATACAAGTCAAAAGCTTCATTATGTACAAAATTTTTCCACAAATAATCTATTGTCAACTTCATGGTGGAATAAATTTGACACATTTACTCCTTTATCATTTCTTTCTAAATCTTTCTCAATTCCTTCATGAATTAATTCCTCTTGAATTTGATAAATTATATGCCTTGAACTCCTGCATTCATTTTCCTTAGTTCCAATACCACTACAATGAGATAGAGAGTAAACATATTACAAGCCAAAATAAAAACAAGCCTATTAGGATAATGAAAAACGATTCCAATAAATATATAAATAACTAAACTATCAAACAAAATAATCATATAAGCTTTCTGAAAATTTATATGATGACATAATAAAATTTTCCGATAAAGCCTATTTTCATGTTTATTGATATATTTATTTATTTACTGATTTGGTGCATTATAATTAAATCTTTATTTTCTTTTCTAGGATCTTTGTAATTATGGATGAATTAATTCTTACTCAGACTACGTTTCACACAAGACTAAAAACGAATTCTCCTGCTGCTTGTATTTATGCACTGAATTATTACTATTTACCCAAAAAAAATTAATTATTACTGGATTAACTCGTATTACTTAATTGATTAAAATCAAGTCGTCATAAAGCATGATTGATTTAAATTACAGTCCCTAATCTTAACATTGAATAATTAACATTATACATGCACTAAGCATCATAATTATAATTTGTGTTGCAAGAGTAAATCCCCTTCATAAATGTAAATTTTATTTTTTTAATTTTCGTCCCTATGAATTTTTTGTATTGATTTTACCTTTATAAAATATTAATTTGTTTAATTTCATCTGAAAGGAAGTAAATTGAAAAAAATTAATATTCATATAAACAATAACAAAAAGATAGAATTTGATAAATTAATACTTTAAAAATGTGAAAAATGAAAAAAATTATATATTACGAAAACAAAAAATGGGAGTTCACTGTTGTTTTAATATTACTTTGTAAGAGTTACAATAACTTACCAGCAAAGAAGCTCCCACACGCGGTTCACGCTTAATCGCCAACAGCGGACCGTAAGGCTTCCACGTAGAAATCAGGACAGATTTGTGCTTTAGATCGGATCATCGACGTGGCTAAGGTGACAATTACAAACACAAGCAAAAATTGCAGATGAGAAGCCTGCGTTTTGGTTAAATATTTCCATGTAATTTGTGCCTATAAATTTTTGGGGGAAAGAGTTTATTTTATAGAGAGATTGGGGCCGCTGGCCTCGTGGGTTTACCTGTTTGAGGCATCGATCAAAATATTTTAGATTATCATGACAACTGTATTATGCCCATTTTAGTCTTCTTAAATATGCTAAAGACTTGCAAGTTGCAAGTCTTCTTAAATATTTCCATGTAATTTGTGCCTATAAATTTTTGGGGAAAAGAGTTTATTTTATACAGAGATTGGGGCCGCTGGCCTCGTGGGTTTACCTGTTTGAGGCATCAATCAAAATATTTTAGATTGTCATGACAACTGTATTATGCCCATTTTAGTCTTCTTAAATATGCTAAAGACTTGCAAGTTGCAATTCAAAACTTTCTGGGCTCAACCCTACCCAAAAAAGGAGAAAAAAAATCCAGACAAAAATTTTGAGTTCCTGTATGTAAGCAGTCGTTCGTTGCATCCAAGATTAGAGTTGTTTCAGTCAGAGAATATCAGCTTATGCTCTTATATTTTCTCTGAAACTCAAAGATGAGGAACACACAACAACGTGTTCTGATTGCCGAAGTTTGTCTTTCGTTGATCGTTGTTGTCGGTCTCAGCAATTCGAGACCTCTGGTTGGCGCAGAAAACGCTGAACATCCAACGAGGAAGCTTGCTAATGATAATTCAGGTAATCACGCGCAGAAATATTTCTATACTTCAGTTATGGCATATGATTTTGCTGTCGATCAATGAAGACAAGTTTAGTATCAGTTTTGCTTGTTTGTGTTTCACTGTCACGGGACTCGGGTATTGAAAATTAATTTAATAGAAATCTAAAAATCAAATAAAACATCAAAAGTTATAAAAATGAAATACAAACAATAATCTCCTAAAAAAAATGCCAAAAATTGAAGAAACGAAAAGGGTAGAGATCAAAGAATTGAAATCAAAGGCAACTCTTATATCTTATACTTGAAATTAGTGGCCCAAAACATAGCTTTTGTTTCATGCTTGATACTAGGTAAGGGGATATTGATAGTTATGGAGGTAGATGAAGTAAAATATAGAGTTCTCCACAAAGGGAGGTGAATGAAGATGAAAATTGAACTTGCAAATAAATAAGAGGGAGTGTAAGGCTAATAATGAGGGGAAAAAATGTATAATTTGCTTTATTCATAACGTAAAACTTTAGACATCGGTTCATTTGTAGGAATCGACATAAAAAATAATATACATTAGTTTAAAGTTTTCTCATATTTTAAAAAACATTATTAATTCAACAAATCTTAGCTGTTGATTAATTTAGAAATGATGTTTAAAGTCTACTAAAAAAATACATCAATATTTTTTAAAACTAATGTTTTAAATTTGCTTATTTTTCCATAGTAACCCAATGGGTGCTATACCTTTGTATGTTGATTTCGTTCAAAATTGATGTGCTTAGATGTTTAAAATACCTTTAGGTGAAGGTGACCTTCAAAATTAATGGCTTGAGTTTTTGTGATTTCTCAGTAACCTTTTAATTACTATACATTTAGACATTAGCTTATTAAAAAATTGATATGTTAATTTTTTACATTTCTCAACAAAATATTTGAAATATCTTTAAACGATGATTACTTTAAAAGCTGACATCCTAAATTTCTTTTAAATGTGGTGATTTTAGAAATTGATGATTTAAATTTTTGTGGGAATGGGAACATCGATTATTCATAAAATTCAAATTTCAAAAATATCACCATTCCATAACACAAATTGGCCTTCCTAGCTTATGTATATGCGACAATATCTATTTGCATTTTTGTAATAGTCTAAATAATTTTGAGGTAGTAGAAATGCATGATTTATAAAAACATTTAAATAGGAATAATTTATTTATTTATTTTTCATAATATTTTTTAAATTACTAAAATAATTTGATGAATCAAAATATTTAAAAGAAATGTTATGAAATCGAAAGTTCTCAAATAAAATTATTTATAAAAAAACTCTTTTAAATCTATTTCTACAAGTTTTATAATATAGATTTTAAATTATTTTGAACCGATAGAAGCGGTAGTGGGGGAATAAATGTTAACCACAAACATAAAAGGATAAAATAATACAATACAATCATAGTATCTTGGTTGATATATGGATGGATTGGTCTCACCATTTATATATAATATACTATAATATGATATGATATGATATAATTTTTTTTCACATATGATATAATTTATGTATAAGATTGGGGGTTTAGGATTGATTTCACCTTTTATATGTAAGTTGTGAGTCATTTTTAGTTTATTTAAATTTTTTTAATAGGTTATAGGTGAGCAATTAGTCAACGATAGCTCATAGTAATCCTTCAATACAAATTCATAGGTTTGTCTTATTTCCTTGGTTTCATAAATAACCTTAACTAATAATAATAATAATAATAATAATAATAATAATAATAATAATAATAATAATAATAATAATAATAATAATAATAATAATAATAATAATTTTTCTCCCTGCATACATTATATATTTAAATTTGCCTTTTCAATGAGTAATAATTTATATGAAGGAACTTCAATTTAAATAGAGCTATCAAATGGATTGTGGCATGTGAATTAAGTCAATTCGGTTTATGGATATGAATAAATCAAATTATTTAAAATTTAATTTATTTTAATTATGAGCTTATATAAATTGATTTGTAGAAGTTAAAGTTTAGACTAATTTGTGAATTTGCAATTAAAGTTTGCGAACTTATGAATCAAACCACAAATATAAATTGGATTGAATTACTTAAAATTTGAGTTAATTTTTAAGTTAATTTTTAAGTTTATGTAAACACCTCTAAATTTAATTGTAAGCATAAACTAACATGAGAATGTCATTACCCTGTATGTAGTATGTGATTTGCATAAAGTTAATGGTCAACATTGGTAAACAATAGTTAATTATGATATATAATTAATGATGATGAACTATGATAAATGACAATGTGTGATGTTTAAAGGTAGTGGGCATTGATGAATGACGGTAAGTAATGATCAATGAAAATAGATAATGATGGATGGTAATCAATAATAATGGGTAATGATTAGTGACAGCCAATGGTTAATAATAATAAGTTATAGGAAATAATAAATAATAGTAAGAAGTGGTAGGTGATGATTAAAGAAAGTAATTAATAATAAGCAGTTATTAATGATAATGAGTAGTGGTGAAACTAATTAATGGTAATAAATGGTGGAAGACAATGTAGGTAAATGATATACTGAAGTGGTAATGATGATAAAGATTTAATAGAAAGATAAATAAAATAGTATTTTTATATTATTAAAATATTCTTATATCTTGAACTAGTTGAATATAATATTCTGCCAAAAACATCAAATGGTGAATATTTCTAACTCAATTTTCCTTAATTTTGAATAAGAATTTGACCTTCCCTTTAAAATCTTTACAACTTAAAACATTTTAAAAAGTGTGAAAAAAATTTCGTGAGGGAAATGCAACCTATCAAATATCATCAATCATTCCTCCAATATTTAGTTATCTATTGCGCAGGCACAATGCAAAATGCTGGTCAAGTAAACAACCAGTGCTTGCACAAAGATCCCTCGCTAATAGTCAATTCAATTCAATTTACTTGTTAATCCCCACAATTCTTGAGTTGCTCTGAGATTCATTTGTTTCGGTAAAAATTTTTTTTTATAAGAATATAATCATAAATTATTAAGATAATAAAAAATATTTTATATATTTCATACTAAAACAGAGTTTGGTACGTAAAAGATAATTTTTTTTAAAAAGAAATTCTTTTCCTTCATTACAATAGCATTATGTATTATTTTTTCTAATAATAATGAAGATAATATATTACTATTCTAACCATATGCAAACATATAAAATTTTCTTACGAAAAATATCTTGCAAAAAAATAATTTAAAATTCTTTTCTCCCTACTACATTAAGCGCATAGGTTGCTTCACATTAGAGAAAAAAAAGAATTAAAACAAGTGCCAATAACTATGTCAATTATTCTCTGATCTGCCTTTAAAATGAGAGTTTCGACTCGAATTCTATGAAAATCATTTGACACATTTATCTAAATTTGCAACTCAAATTGCCCATTTGTTTACACTTTGATCATCATGATATTCTTCAAAAGGGTGTAAAATTGTATGCTTGGTAGGGGAGCATATGGTAAGCAGGAAGCTTTTGGTTTTAAATCTATGGCTTCTCTTGCTTGCAATTGTCATTTAGTAACTATTACACACATATATAACCATGTCTGCATGCATGAAATTTGTAGGCTTCATCAGCATTGATTGTGGGATGACTGTGGATTACATAGACACAAATACTGGTATATGGTATCAGCCAGACACGGGATTTGTGGAAACGGGAAAAAATTATATCTTGTCTCCTAGTAAAGACATCGACAATCCTTACATCGAAAAGCAACTTAGCACATTAAGAAGCTTTCCCGATGGGAAGAGGAATTGTTATGTCTTGAATCCCAAGCAAGGAAAAAACAACAATTACCTCATAAGAGCATTCTTTGCTTATGGAAATTATGACAATAGAAATCAAAATCCAACTTTCGAACTTTACATTGGAGTCTATTACTGGGACACAATTCAAATCACAGACTCATACTTTTATACTGAGATTAACTATACACCCTCGTCAAATACTATATATGTATGCCTTGTGAATACCGGCCTAGGAACACCTTTCATTTCATCCTTGGAATTAAGGCCTTTGAACAATTCTCTTTATCAAACATTTTCCACTTCATTACCTCAATATCTTCAAGGACGGTATGACATTGGCATTGTTTCTAACTACCGTCATATCAGGTAACTAAATAACTTCTACATACTATTTTGCTTTTGTACAGATTAGAAGGGAGGGAAATTCTAAGACATCCCTAAAGATTTCAAACCTAGGGTGTATCTTATCTAATGATCTAAAATTTGCTATGCCGTTTTAGGTTTGGAATCTTTAGAGGTACTATAGTAAACATGACTTAGAAAGTGGCCACATATTTATTTTTCTTACAATCAATTCAGGTACAAGGATGATATCTATGATCGAATTTGGAATACTTTTCGGGGTATAGACAATTCAGATCCATTCGATATATCAGTTAATGTAGATATCACAAAGGATGATTACAGGATACCAGAACAAGTGCTAACAACTGCAGTGCAGCCCTATAATCATTCCAAAGCCATGGATTTCCGTAATGAATATGAATCTAGTTTTGAGTATTATATCTATCTTCACTTCCTCGAAACAGAGCAGCATCCGCAGGGCCAAAAAAGGATAATCGAAATCACCATTGATGATCAATCTGTTCTTCCGGGCCCTATTAGTCTAGAATTCATGAAGCCACTCACTATCAGTAGCAATTATACAATGGAAGGTTATGCCCATTTTTCGCTGAGCGCCTCACCAAAATCTGATCTTCCTCCAATCCTCAATGCTTTAGAGATCTTCAGAGTAACAAGACAAGCAAATCCCCCAACAGATACAGAAGATGGTATGTTTTCCCACTGCTCTTTTCCATTTCTTTTTTAACTGGCAGGTTATCATCACCTATCATATCAAGATTCTATATTTTTCCTTTTATTATTTTTTTTATCATTTTTAAAGAAAAAAAGATATAATCTTTATTTTGTGATCCATTACTTTTTTTATTGAAATCCATGATTTAAAACAAAAAAAAATTATATTTATTTCTTTTCAAAATTTGACCATATATTTTCTAAGATCCAAATCCATATCTATATGCTATCTCGGATATTCCATTAGTTTTAACTCTTAATACTTTATACCATGACATTGCTGGCGGCTAAATATAGAATGATGAATCCAGCTCGTCTAAGTTGCAAAATACATTTTAAAAGTGAAATATTATAATTCTTAAAAAAATTAATAATTTATACTTAAATAAATGATAATTAATTAAAAATTATTTTTAAATTTATAATTACCCATTCCTTTAATTTTTCTATCAAAGATTGCAATTTTTCACTTTATTTTCTAAAATGTATCTTAACTTTAAAGGAAGTAAATCCAATAATGTGAATGACAAAGAAAATAGCTAAAATGTTTTTGACATGTATTATAGAATGAAATGGGCTATTCCATCATTCATTTATAAAATGACTTTTTTACATTCATATTCCTCTCATTTTGTATGTATTTTAATATTATTCTTTCTAATAAATAATAAAATAATATTATATTTTAATATTTTATAAAATATTTTAATAATTATTTTTTAATAATAAAATATAAAATATGATATTTTATATTCTTATAAAAATTATTTAGTCTAAAAAATTTAGTTAATTAGAATTTTATACTAAATTTTTTATAATTATAATTTTGATAATAAAATTTAAAATATGATAATTTTTTGTCATTAATTATATCATATATTTTCATTATATTTGTTTTAATATTTATCACTTTTATAATAAATATATTATTATCATTAACTACTCATTTGTCATTTGAAACTTACATTTTTTTAATATACCAAAAATAAAATGAAATGAATGTGCACTCCATTTTTAACAGTACTAAATATAATTTTAAAATAATTATTCTATTCTTTTTTTTTTGAATTATTATTTCCATCCCATTCTATTTTATTAAATTAAACACAACTTAAATTTCTCTCTGCCATTGAAAATATCAGTTAATGCTGTCTTGAAAATCAAACAAATATATGGGATATCCAACACTGATTGGCTAGGCGATCCATGTGTTCCATCTAATCTGTCATGGACCGGTCTGGGTTGCAGCGCTGATAATATTCCAAGGATCACCTCCATGTGAGTGTCTTGTTACATATTTGCTGATAATAGTCTCCCCGGAATGATGATTTCAAGCATAGTTTAAAATTGAATTGAATCGGCCGGGCTAATAAATTATTGAATTGATTGGTGAATTAATTCGATTAAAATTGTTAGATTGAAAATATACGTAAATTAGTAAAAATTGATTAAAGTTAATTTGAATAGATAAAAATCAATAAATTGAATCAATTTTTCATTTTTTAAATAAAATTTTTATAATTTTATAATAATTAAAATATATTACTTTTGAAATTTTATACAAATTAAATTTTATTTTTTTAATTACTTCTAATATAAAATATTATTATATTATGTATATTTTATTATCTTAAATGTATATTACGAATGTGTATATATATATATAATTTATATTTTTAAAATTAAAATTGATTTATTTTATCTAATTTAATAATCCATTCGATTTTAAAACTTTCAAAAGTCTTGTGGGGACACTCCATCATTTTTTTTCTCATAATTGCCACATGAAGATATAAGTCTGTTAAAGCAATAGGGGATTACATTGTTTTTTTTTTTTTTTAATTTTTTACGAGCCTAATTTTGATGGATGAACTTCATTTTCAAGAACATAATCTACATTAATAGTTGATCCTTGTTCATTTTTTGAAAGTTTTTAGAGTCATTTTATTTCCTGTTTTTCCTAATTTAAACCGGCAAGTTTAAAATGTCCGAAGGATTTCAAGCAGGAACCTAAGCTCAAGCAACTTGACAGGGAAGATAGCTACTTCATTCTTGAATCTCACAAGATTAGAGAGCCTGTAAGTTATTTTTGAGGAGCATTTGTGACGGAATGTTTTCTGTATGTAAAATACTACAATATAATTATATAATACTGAGGAAAATATTTTATTTATTTAATATTAAATATAAAAATTTTAAAAATATAATTTATTTTATTTTAAAAAATTTACTTTCTTTTATTACCAAAATTTTTAAAATTAGATGGAGCTTAAGTTGATGGCATATAGACATGAGTGCATGATTATAAAATGTCACAGGGATTTGTCGAACAATGAATTGACAGGATCACTGCCTGAATTTCTTGCAGAAATGCCCTATTTAAAAATCCTGTAAGTTTAAGGTTTTTAGAATATTTTTTTAAGGCTATTAGAATTATACAGTGATTTTCTTAACTCAAAAATTAATATAATTTATAAATCATCTCATGACATCTTCGCAGTAATTTGAGTGGGAACAAGCTCACAGGTTCAATTCCCAAGGCTCTGAAGGGAAGGTTAGACAACAAAACCCTTCAATTAAGGTCAGCATTTCTTCCTTATCAAACTCCAGGTCATTGTCCCTCTGTGATACTCCAAAGCCCCATTGCTGCCTTCTATTCATCGTATTAGTGGTTAATTAATACAATTAATTGTTAACTTTTAATTATTAATTGATTTAAATAATTGATAATATCAATTATTTAAATAAATTTTTTTAATAAAATTAATTATTTATATATAAAATAACATATAATGGCATAAATATATTTTATGATATATTTGAATATATATATGTATGTGCACGTGTATTTTAAAAGTTTTATAATAAATATTTAAAATTAATTTTTTTATGTTGTACACAGTTTTATTCAATTATTACTACGTACTTATATTTTAAAAGTTTTAAACTGAGCACAATATAATTATTCAATTTAAAATTTTTATATATAAGTATTTAATTCAGAATTCGGTAGAATTATAAAAATAACATAGTAATTTTATTTAAATTTAATTGAAAAAATAAATTTAAAACAATATGGCCATTTTCAATAGATTTAACGTTTTTATTTAAACAAGTTATTATATTTCATCTAACAGAATAACCAAAATCAAATTTAATGAAAATCTTCCTTTCTTTCTATATTTTTGCAAATGTAATATATTCTTGTCTTTTATGTTATCATCCAGTGCGTTAATCTTTTTAAATCATCTTATTTAAAAAATGAATAATTATAAATTATAATAGTAATAATTTACTGGTGTGAGATAACAAAATAATTTATTCACTTCCGAAATATCAAATACATATACATATGTAAAAAAAGTGAGTAAAAAGTGAGTTTCAATTTGCTTCATTATTAGTGCAAAATATCTTTTACTATCAATGAATTATATAAAGATATATTATTAAAAAAGTAATAATAAATAAGAATTTTTATTAGTAGTAAATGAATTTTAATATTTTTTATTAATATAATAATGTACAAGTAAATGATAGTGTAAGTTAATTTATATTGACAGTAACTTAAATTTAAATTAAAAAATTAAGTATATTTTGTTATGAATAATAAGTTTTTTTAAAAAATAATAAAACATGTAATTTTCAAAAACTCAAATTAAAAATTTATAATGCATGCTTAAGTCCGGCCCCGCTTATAATGACTGATATTCTATTTTTTTGGTCCATGCTGCATTATTTGCCTAGTCTGGATGGAAATTCAGGTTTTTGTTTGAAGGGTTCCTGCAAAAGAAAGAAGTTTGTGGTTCCACTCGTCTTATCGATGGCTGCTTTGATCATAATCACCGTATGTGCTCACGTAATCTGGAGACTTCAAAGGAAAACAAAACATGGTAATCTCGTAATTTATTTGGCATAATAAAAAATATAATTTTATTTTATTTTCAAATAAATCTTTTTAAAATACTATTTTCCTTTAAATAATAAATATTTATATTTATATTTATATTTATATTATTATGAAATTCATAAAATTTAGTAAAAAATTCACTAGAATTTATTTCATTTGACTTAAAAAATATATTATATAAAAGATTTATTTTTTTTAACATTGTATATACCATAATACTATTAAAACATTTTTTTATTGTATTACATGTATTTTTCAATATATTATAAATAAAAATATTCATTTGAAATGAATTGAAATCATTATTTTTAATAAAATTTTTAAATAATAGAATTCATTTATAAATGAATTGAATTAATTTCTATGAAATCAATTCTAAAAAAATTTTATGCCCAATTTACCTAATTCTAGAAACTATAAAGTTGAAGCATTACATCTGTACATTTAATGAATAAGATTTAGGTTACATTTGTTTTGTAGAAAATTTATTTTATAAAATATAATTATGAAATAAAAATATTTTAATTGTTTAATCTTAAATATAAAGAGTTTAAGGAAGTTAACTTTTTTTTTCAAAAAGAAATTTATTTTTTTATTACTATAATTTTAAGTATTTTTTTAATAACAAATATAAGTGACATGTTATTTCTTCATATATATATATATATATATATATATATATATATATATATATATATATATATATAACTTTTTTTTAACAAAAAATGCTTTCCGACTAAATTAAATAGAGTTTTGGTTTGATAATTTTCATTGCTTCAGTGACAGTCGAACAATTCAAGGAGGAAGGATTGGTCAAATCGAAAAGTCGTGCATATTCTTATGCTGAGGTTTTTGACATCACTAATAACTTCAAAACTATAATCGGGGAAGGTGGATTTGGAAAAGTATACCTTGGCACTCTACCAGACGATACTCAAGTTGCAATTAAGTTGCTCTCTCTATCTTCGGAGCAGGGCTATAAGGCATTTCAATCAGAGGTTAGATTCATCAGTCAATATATATGTGTAGAGAGAGAGCTCAGATGAGAAGAGTATTTTTATATGAAAAAAGTAAATAGTTACCATCAGATCTTACATTAATGATTAATATTAAATGTGATATTTAATGGACATGATTCAATCCTATAATCGTAACTCTCGTATAAAAATACATTTCTTATTTGATACAGACATACATATATATATATATATCAGAACAGCAATTGATAGAGTCAAAATTTTTATTGCAGGCAGAACTCCTACTGTTTCTTCACCATAGGAACTTGGTCTCTCTGATGGGTTACTGTGATGAAGGTGAAGTCAAGGCATTGATTTATGAATATATGGACAATGGGAATCTGCATCACAACTTATCAGGTTAGTCAAATTTTGAGCATAAAAGCTTTCTAATACCTTTGATTTTATTGTGAGAATTTCTTATCCTTCAAATTGATAGGCCTCATAAATAATTCAAACAGTCTGATCAAAAGCAAATCAAACTTGGTAAATGCTCATTACAATTGTTTGAAACAAATTATATCTGTAAAATGAATTGTTCCAATAACATATATTAACCCTTGGTTGGTATAAACCCAAACTCTAAAGCTAGCAGCATACAAAATTCCAGCTGACTTACAGATTAATGCTTTATTGCAGAGAAAGCCCCAAACGTTCTGAATTGGAAAGAGAGACTTCAAATTGCTGTTGACGCAGCACATGGTTTGCCTCTGAACTTGACTTGTTCGCCCCAAAATTTCCTTCTTTTCCCTGTGAAGCCCCAAAATTTCCTTCTTTTCCCTGTGAAGTAAATTCATCTGGATGCTCATTTGACACACAGGATTGGACTATCTACATAATGGTTGTAAGCCACCTGTAATCCACAGGGACCTCAAGACTAGTAATATCTTGCTAAATGCTAAAATGCAAGCCAAGATTGCAGACTTTGGCCTCTCCAGAGCTTTCCCCAATGATTCTGATTCATATATCCTAACTCACCCCGCTGGCACACCCGGTTACCTCGATCCTCAGTAAGCCTTAAAAAAAAAAAAGAACTAATAAATCTACAAAGTATTTTCTAAGGACAGCTGTTTGAGCTGTCATTACATGCATGCTAAGCAATCTATAATGTTTTTGTTGCAGATTTCAGATATCCAAAAAGAGTGATATTTATAGCTTTGGGATAATTTTGTTTGAGCTAATCACGGGCCAGCCAGCAGTAAAACAAACTGCTGAAGGCGCAATTCATATACTCCACTGGGTTATTCCTGAGATCAGAGAAGGTGGTATCATTAACATCGTAGATCAAAGGTTACTGGGAAAATATAGTATTGCTTCTGTGCAGAAGGCTGTAGATGTGGCCATGTCATGCACTCCAACGGCTGCAGCACAGAGGCCCGACATCAGTCTCGTACTTGCGGAGCTTAAGGAATGTTTGTCTTTGGAAATGGTTCAAGGTGCAAAATCTTCGATCTTTGATTCGCAAATCACTGAGATTTCCGCAAGGTAGTGTGGTCCTGCCACTGTAACTTGTGTTCGAGTCGCAGCTCAGGTTGAAATCGAGCACCGCAAGAAATTGCAACCCGAGAGGAAGAAAATAAATAAATAAACGAATTCTGTGCATTTTTATATTTTGTTAAATTTTTACTCTGATCAAACGATCAAGTTGAGTAATTTTTATTTCAAAGAAGACTTCGGGTTTTAGTCAGAAAAGTTTTGTTGAGCTTGACTTAAATTTTTATTGTTTTTGATTTGTAATTATTTCCTATGATTATCTTTTTATTTAAATTAAAAATTTTAAATATTTAAATATTATAAATATTTATATTCACTAAAGGTTTGAAGTACAAAAAAGATATGAAGTAAGTAAACATGAAGATTATGTGACAACCTTTATAAAACTTTGAAAGAGATATACGAAAAATAATTAAAAGTTGCAAGATTATGATAAAAAATCTTTACACTCAGTATCCCATAATCTTTTATTGTTATAGTGAATTTTTTTTCATAAAATTTTTTTTTTACAATTTGAGATTTTTCATATTAAATTATTCATATGCTTTATTGCGTTATTATAATTGATTTAATTATTTGATATTTGTATGTTTGAAAAAAGGGATATTTTTTCATCAAGTTTTAATGGATTGGGCTACAATGGAATAAATTATACTTTACTTCTAAAAGAAGAGTTTTTTCTCACTTCGAAAAATATAAAAATGAAAAAACATGCAGGCTTACACAAATGCAAAGTCTTCCATTTTTTGTGTTTGATTCTTTTCTTTTAATTGTTGTTGCATCTGAATTCTGACCAAATGATGGTAGTAATTTTCATAAATTAGGATGGTAGTGAACTTAAAATAAAGTAGTAAAGGATGGTAATGAATCTAAAATAAAGTAGTAACAAAAGTATATTTGAGTAGCAATTTCATTGATAAAAGGAGGAAAAAAATGAGATTACGAAAAAAAAAAAAAACTCATACCAAAATTTTATCAATCAAGTCCTGGGTTTCCGCAGTTGATGATGGTTTTTGTGTTCACAATGTTCAAGCGTACGTGGAAAGTAAGAACTGTCTTACCCCTGAATGGGGTGGAGGTGGAGGTCAAAGATGGGAAAAGTTTCTTAGATGATGATGACGATACGGAAGCATGTTATCATAAAAGAATAGATGTTTAATGTAATTTAGCTTTTAACCTTTTCTTGGCCGTGCTTTTAACTTATTTTATAGACGAAGATAATAAACAAATTAAAAAGAGATATAAAAAGTGCTTAATCATCGTCAAAGTTACATTTCAAACACACCAAAAATACCTCATCCTTTTTCTTTAATTGGTAGTACATATTATCAAAAATGAAAATAGTGTTTACATTTTTACTCTCAATACAAGTAATTTCACCAAAAAAGTAAGAACTAATGATAAGATCTCAAGTCACCCCGGTAAGGTTATAAATACAAATTTTCTCACCTTATACATTGATCTCTTTAATTATACATGTATTTATATATCAAAAGACAAGATAAAGGAGTTTTAATTTAAATAGGAGAATAATTTAAAATAGAAAATAACCTTTGATAGCAAACCTAATTTAAATAGAAAAATAACCTAAAATAGGAAATAATTACCAATTGACAATTATTAGAATTTGAATCAAATCCAAATAATCTCTACATCCATATAAATTTCATTGTCAAAAGTCTACAAGCTCCCAATCTTAAATCATCTTCTCCAAAAGCATCAATAAATCTTCGCTTCCAATAAAGTATTAACACTTTACCCATGCATCAAAATTTGTTTCATTTTCTCCACAAAGATATCACTGAACGAAACTACTAGAAATCTTAAACAGATTTATAGCCCAAACAAAATCTTGAATTGATAAATTCAAAAACAAATCTATGCCAAAACTTCTTTATTCAAATTGTATGCAATAGCTATTCAACCAAGACCATTTGAACAATCAAGATCCAATCTTGATAGATATGGGCTTTGATACTATTTATTTGGAAAATTTTGAATGGTAATTAATAATGCATTAGCATAATAAATGATCAAAGAAGCATAAATTAACAAAATACAAAAATTTAATGTGATTTGAGTTTTAGCCTATTGCACGGTGAAGATGAAAAACAAAATTCACTAGGAGAAATCAAAGAGGGACATATGAAGTGTTTGACCATTCTCAAATACTCATCCCAAATATACTTAAAATACTTTATAGTCTTTCTCTAATTGTTGGTGCATATTCTTAAATATGGTATATATATTCTTTATTCTTAATACAAATAACTTCACCAAAAAAAGTAAGAGCTAATTATGGGATTTCAAGTAATCCCTCATGACAAATATAAACTCTCTCATCTTATATATTGGTCTCTTTGATAATATAAGCATCTATATATTAAAAGATTAGATAAAAGAATCATAACAATTCAAAACAGGAAATAATTTTAAATTGATATTTCATAACCGAACCTAAGGCACATTATTAGCATAGGGAGTTGCCCTTTACAACCCCTTACCAACCTACTAAACAAAATAAAAATGAAATAATGCAACGAGTCATGATTCCCTAATCGTTAATAGATATAAGTACTCTTAACGGTAAAATGCAAACAAATGCAAACTTGCTATACAATAGATAAGTACATGTATAATTTCTTATTCCAACTATCTAATGGTTCATATTAGTGTCAAAATGCTTGAACAAGCCTATTTTCCTTCAAACAAATAGTAATTAGATACCTAAGGGAAAGATTACCCATAGAAAGAAGAAAAAGAAATAGAATGAGTTTTCATAGAAAACTCATTAATTAAATAAGTAAGGATAATAATAAAAAAATATTAAAATTAAGTAGAATGTAATTTTAACATTCCATAAAGTTCTTGAACCATTACTTAGAATTATCTATTCAAGAAAGAAAAAGATAGCCACACTTTTTTTAAGGAAAATAACTATATAAAAATTTGCTTACCATACAAAGGAATAGATATAATGTATCCAATGTAAAATTTAGTTATTATCACTTCACCTACCTTATAACATTACACTCAACAAAAATATTTAAGTTACCAAACTTTTGCATGCATAGATATAATCTTGTTGGCCATTCATAATTGTACATTAGTAACCTTATATACAATTTAATAATATCAATGCATAACTCTTTGTGTTCAAATGAATTGATTTAAAGTAATTCAATATAATTATAATCAAAATTAAAATTAAATAAATCTCCTTATGACATCTAATTATCCTTATCCTATCACAAATTCGTTGCTATTCTTTTAATGTTTGTCTTATTCCCTTACAAATGATTTTTTTTGGATCTAGTTTATATTACAATTCACATATTTCATTTCTCCTTTTCATATTTCACATCTTAATCACATTCCATTCTAGGATTTTAGCATTAGAAAATAAATACAAATGCGTTAATAAGCTAAATATGTAAATATACAACTCGTATATTACCACTATCTCATAAAATTATAAGAAACATATAAAACTAGAAAATACAAGATGCTAATTAATTATATAATCTATTATAAAGGTTTAGAAGCAAAATCTAATCTCTATAGTTAATTATATTCATCCAAAAAGCAATCTAGATGCTATAATTAACTATAAGCATTCAGAAAGCAACATTTTTGAGATAATCGACTATATAGTTAACTATAAGCCTTCTAAGAACAACTTTTAAGGTTATAATTGACTATTTAAAGTTTGTAGAAAAATTGCATTTTCACTATTCATTTGGTTATACTTCATCAAATTATCCACGTATACCATTTTAAACCTAGAGTTCCTTGTTAACATAATAATCATACACATTGAAATCATAAACTACAAGAAACTTATTCCATAATACAAGTCTATATCATTTGATAATCAAATTTTTAATATTCATCAATTTGGTTCAACCAACCTAAAATCATACAAAAACAAAATAATTTAAGTAAATTACGTACTTATCTAAATATGGAGGAGAAACTTAAAAGTAGATAATTAATTACATTGACTTATTCAATAAAAAATTCAAAATAATTGGATTGCATGTCCAAAATCCTTATTTTCTTTTTCCAAGCAACATTCTATGTAATAATGATCCCATACTTCCAAATTACAAGTATTATGTTGATTTGACTTGAAATTGTTGATGAGTTCTTGAATTGATTAGCTTAACCTTACTAAAAATTGAAAAGAATAAGGATATATGGAAGAAGAAATAAAGTAAGGAAGTTAAGAATGAAAAATGAAATAAAAAAAAGTTATAAGAAAATTTGTTATATATATTAAGGGTAATTTGATAATTCAATAATTAGGCCAGAGGAGCCTAGGGGTAATAAGGAAAAATAAGATTTTTAAATATCTTCTATATATCCTTACTTAATTCTAACTACAAACTCATCTTTTAACATTTTACATCCTCATAGTCTTACTATTATATCCATGTTCTATCACAAAATCCTATTATTTTGCTATACAATTCTCATTTTGAAAGAAGTCATAATAATTAAATAATTTTTTTTGACACAAAAATATTTTGATTATTTCTAATTTCCTAAAGGGTATGCAATAATTTTTCCCCTTCAAAAAATTCATCCTCAAATTCTTAAGGAACCAGTTTTTCTAATGTTTCTAACAATGTATATATATGATAATAATGTATATATATACAAGGACATTAAACCTTAGGGCTTACTAAAAAAGATATAAGCAGTTCCATTGCATTTCTTGCTTAAATTCCTAAGTAGGACCAAACCTTAAGGAATAGATTATTCTAGTGAGTTTAATAGTATAAATTGGTATTAACATCAAAACCTTACACTTAACAAATGGTTTATGGGCCATACATTTGATACTCTATAGCCTTATGCTCTGGAAATATTAGGTCGTAAAGTACTAATACTATACAGATTTATGAAGTTTATGTATCTAATCATGTTTGGATATTACTTTTTAATACCCAGACATTAATTGCCTATCCCCTAGTAATCAAGGTCATCTTTCCTTATATTTTTTTTCTTAATGTTATGTGATTCCTACTTAATCAATGCATCTGTTACATTTTATTTAATTCTAAGTCCTTTTATGTCCGTTGTCACTTCCATACTGACATTCCAAGTTTAATTCCTCATGTGATAAAGAATTAATTGGATCTTCCATTCAAGAATGATTGCACCATAAACCTAAGCATTTAGTAACAATATTGATAATTTCATCTACTATGCTCTTATGCAATTCTTTTGTTGGAGGAGTTTCACTATACAACTAGTATTATTATTATTTGCTATTCTTTATTAAACAAAGGTATAAATTACTTATCCTTTGTCCTAATTATTTATTCTGTTGCTATACCTTAGGTTTATGTAAGAACTCAAAAGGAATTATAATTAGGGACATTACTTATTTCCCATTCATATTTCAATAAACTTAATTAACCTTTTAGGAGTAAATAGGTATTTAGTAATCTATTTTAATCATAATCATTCTTTTATATTCTTATTTTCTTAGTTAGACTTCAACTGCACAACTCCCTCTCATAGCTTCTTTGGCCACCAAAATTTATGAGCAACTAGCTTTTAGTCCCTAGTAACATTGAAGTTCTACATAGACATTCTTAGTCTTCTCACTGAATCATTTACCAAAGGAACTTACTTTTCTTTAGAGATCATAAATATAAGTCCCAAGCATTAACCACTATATAAAATATTCATACTTATCGAATGACTTTTTACACATAGCTAATATATGGTCCAATGCAAATGCCTCACTTATTGAATAAATTTGCTAATTAGATCCTCAATGACTTGTAATTATATAAAATCATCTATTAGGATATACATTTAACAACTTTGCATATCCTAATTCCTTACTTTCAAATTATTATAATTACTACTCAATCACAAATTTTTTGACATCAAATAAGTACACCAAATTTAGTAATAATAATACCAATAATAATAATAATAATAATAATAATAATAATAATAATAATAATAATAATAATAATAATAATAATAATAATAACGCCAATACTGATGTTAAATCAAATGTAATCAACATCAATAATAGCAATGCTTAAAATATCAACAACAATATTATTTAAAGTAGTATTAGTGATTGGTAATAGTAGGAATAATAGCAATATTAATAATTATAATAATATTAATCATACAAATATATTTATGAGAAAGCAATATTATACATCATAATGTAGGAATTACATTACCATATCTAATAATGGTCATTTAGTTAAACATTTAGATTGCTCAACAGTTAGCTAACATGATGATATAAATATCTTACACTATAGTGAATTCAAGGTGGGATAAGACCACAATGCTGCATTAAGTATTTCAAACCAATGGCTCTTGGAATCATATCTTGAGTTACATTCCAATGAGTTTCTATTTCTAGGTTAGTTACTGTAAGTTATCACTCATTTGTTTTATTTTACTTTTACTAGTTTATTTTAAAACCATCAAAAATACTAAAAGACTTTCTTATTGGTCAATTTAATACTAAAAAGATTTCTAAAAATTTGAGAGTCTAAACAATAAGAATCTTAATAAACTATATTAATTTAACATATAGGGATTTGGATTTTAAAAGTAATGAGAGTTCAAACAATAAGAATCTTAATAAAACTATATTAGTTTAACATATAGGGATCTAGATTTTAAAAGTAAGTTGCCCATTTTTTTATCTTGTACCTACATTCTTAATTTAAACTAAGGGTTTCCTCCCTAAATTCCAAACTATTAACTTTTATAAATGCAATCACCTTATCAATTACATTAAAATAGCCTCTTGGTTCATTTAATCTTATTCCTAATCTCCATGTTTGCATTTCATCATATATACTTTCAATCTCCTCAGAGCATATCTAAACATATATGTTGCCTACCGAACATTGGAATTCTCATAATTTAACCATGTTTCAATACTTATCTAATGATCTTGTACATCATTTACATACTAAATTCTAAAATGAATTAACTTCATTTCCTTTTATGCCAATAAATCTATTGATAACATCAATTCAAGATAATTTTGAAATCTAACCATAATGTAGGCACCAATCTCTCTTAATTTTTACATACATTATTCGTTTGCTCTTGATTGACTTTTATACATAAATTTTCTAAGCATAATATTATTTAACCTAAAAAAGAGACTAGTTCTTCCCATCTCATTTCTACACCTTTTCTCTCTAAAATTCTACTTGTGTAATTATATACCAATCTATTTCCTTTAGTTTATTGCTATAAACTCATTTACACTATAATTTTTACATCCAATTTCTATTTACTTTATTATATTATGTAGAACATTTTGCCCTCTAGTTTTCACACCTCTTGTTATCATCTTAACCATCTATTCAAAATAATATCAAAAGGAAAAGTTAAAGTGCGATGGTTGTGCAATAAATAAAATAGAAACAAATCCTAGCTACTTATTTTATAAAAAATTCTTATCCCCATTACTCATAGTCATTCTTCCCTCATAAAAATCCTTTTTCTATCAAATCACAACCACTTATCCCAAATTTCATCATTTTCATTTTCTTCTTCCTCTCTTATAATTACTAAAATAATTTAATAAATTGAAGAGCTTAAATGGAGTGTCTTAAAATTTTATAAATTTTGAATGAAATCACTTATTAAAATCTATAGAAACACTTTTATAAATCTTCACGTATGTAAATTCTAAATATTTCCAATTTTGTAAAAGAAATAACATAAAAGTCATTCAAGGAAACTCTGAATGACACATTAGTTAAATAACTAAAATCATAATATCACTTGATAAAATTAAATACTTGAATTTTATCATGAGATAAGATGAATAGTGATTAAATAATTGGATATACAAAATTATTGTTTTATTTTCAAAATTTGCTAAAATAGAATAATTTAACAATACAAACTGATTAAAATAAGTACTTTAAAATTTTAAATTAAAAGAAAATGCTAGAAAAGTTTGGGCATTAAATATAATAAATGAAAAATATGTAAAAATTTGAAAGTATAATAAAAAGGAAATAAATATAAATATATGCAAAAAAGGCAAATGGAAAAAAAATAATAAGAAGGCTCTGGTTTGGGCGGAAAAATGGGATAGAAAAGGAAGTAGAAGTTGACACATATCTTGGAGAAATAAAACCCTCTTTTAGTTGTATAATTAAAAAGGGAATTATTAAACTTGAAAAAAGTTTGTACTATTGTGTAGGGGAAGAGAACTTCAATTAGTATGTGCTTTTTTCCCCCCGTCATTTTGTTCTATTATAATGTAACTATTATACTGTTTTATTAGTCATAGCTTCAATGACGATGTTTAAGAACTAAAAAAAACTGCTATTTGTTGTTATTTCAAATATTCAAAAGAATCTAGTATTAATTAAGGAATTGACTTTTAATATTTTCTTTAATAAGTTTATTTACTTAATTTTTAAATGAGTTATCAATCATTTTTCCTACTTTTTTTTTTTTTTTATCAGAGGCTTGCTAATTAGTTGCATTATTTACTTTATAGGTAGTTATTGATTTTGGTTAATCACAGGCAGGGAAAAATAAAACATACCATTTTGACTGAAGTTGCAATTCATCATAAAATGGACACATTGAGTCTTGCGAAAGCCCCTTCCCCTTTTCCTTGATTCAAGCAGTATCCTTTATCGAGCAGCAGCCAACAACTTCACATGTCGGCGAGCATCGGCTATTCACGTCCTTTCAATCGTAAAATTTGAATGAAATAAAATATCTTAATAATATTAAATGTTATTATAAATGTACTTGTAATGGATTACTTAACTTCAACATATCATAGATATTATTTTTATCACTTTTGAAAGATTTTTAGTACAATGATTATAATATAGCCATTAAAATAATAAGAAAGAGGGTTTTTCAATAATTTTTTTAAAATATCTTATTAATAATTTTTAGTTTAAAGTATTAAATTTGTCTAATTTTATAACTAAATTTATATATAGAAATTGTCTCAAAAAATTGAAATCATATTCATTGTATTTGTAATTGAATTTAATATCATTTCGTCATTGACAACATTTTAAAATTAAAAGTTTTATTAAAGTAAAAAATTTGTATCAAATAAATCAATTTAAATAAGAAATTTTGATTATACTTTGTGCCGTTATATACAAAATAGTTTTTTAATAAATTTTATCAAATCACCTAGCTTGAAAATACGTAACAAAATATTAAAGGAGTTAATTATACTTTGTGCCGTTATACCATGTACAGACAATGATAAATTAGGATATATTTTGAGCTAGAAGTTAATATTAGTATCATAAATTAAATAAAAATTAAAAAAAAATTGGATGGGATGGCCATAGGCAATAGCCGTCATTATGCATTCAATGCTTCTATTCTTTGAATTTACCTTCCTATTTTTTATATCTTTACTTTTTTCACAATTATTATTTATTATTGATATATTGTATAGATTTGACATATTATATTTGTGAAATTTCCTAAGAAAATTTAAATAAGACAAGAGGATTGCCTCCGCAATATTGGGATCGCTTGCAATTAAATTCTTCCATTTTCATCGTTCGTTGGCAAAAAAGTGTAATGATTTTAAAAAAAATGGAGATACAATATAGACTATGGGTATGTATGCAAATATAATTAAGTGATACAAATTAAAACATATCATATATAAAAAAATGATAAACATTAGATAATTTTTATGTATAATAATATTAAGATTTTTTTTTGATTTAACTAATTCACCTGATTTAATTTTTAAAATATTTTTTATCTTAAGAATATTAAAATAAATTAATATTTTAAACTATTTTAATTTATTATGTTACATGAATTACAAAAAAATAGTATCTTAAAAATATATAAATAATTTTATTATAATATAAAATAAAAAAGAGTTAATTTCTTTATAAAATAAATAATATATACACACACACAAGATTAGGATGGCATAATGCACCATAGGAGTACTTATGTCATGCTATCTCCATATCAAATAAAATATATAATATAAATTAAAATAAATACTAAAAAATTTAAAAAGAGAGTAGAAATAAAAAAAGATGGGAAAAACATGGTAAGTAGTGGTGTTGCTCAACCTGAAAAGTTTGACCTTAAAAAAATATAAGATTTAGATTCTTTTTTTTTATCCAATAAGCTCTTTGGACTTTTTTATTTGCTCGATCAATAATTGGACCGGGCTTGAGTCAAGATAAAAAAGCTCAAAAGTTTAACCCAACTTGATTATATTAATTTACTTTTAATAATATAATTATATATTAGAAAAAATAATTATGTATAATTATTTTTAATATAAAAAAATTAATTTAATATAATTAAATATTTTATATATTTGAATATCATATTATCTTTTTAAATGTATATTTTTATTTTAAAAATTTATTTTTGGTAAAAAATAAAAAAATATTTTTTTAGGCTATTAGGTTGGGCCTTCAAACCTTTCATTTAAAAAATCAAGCTAAGTTAGGTCAAATTTTTTTAAAATGTAAATAAGTCAGGTTAGGGTTCGAGCCTTGAATTTCATGTAATTCAACTCGACCAACTCAATCTATGTACACCTTTTACAATAAGCATGCAAGTTGCGTCCCTTTTTAACTTTCTTTACTACTTCTCATTTCTTTTTTCAAGTGTAGCAAAGCTTCACGGTAGTTCTCCATAAATAAGGTGATTTTTTTTCATACTTTTTTTACTACATTTTTGTAATTGTTTTAGTTTTTCATCTTATCAAATTTATTTTTACTCTTTTTTATTGTTCTCATAATAAAAAATTGTTTAGAATAATGAGAGGTATGATTTCATTCTATGCAAAAAAAAAAAAAATGCAATGTATGCTTTATGGATGAGAATAAAAATTTACCTTTATACTTGAAATTATATCTAAAATTTTAGGTGGTAAGGGTTTTGATATCTCAAGTATGAAATTTTTTGAAAAGAAAGCAAAAAGATGTGATTTAAGGATGAAGAATTTTTCTTGATGAGTCTTTTCTCTACTATTTCTCATATTTTTTCCCATCCTTGTTCTTTTTATTTTGTGATTATTTCACTCTTCTTCTCTTATCTTTTGCATTCTTTCTTTTTCTCTCTTTTATTTTTGCTTTCTTAAAATGGCTTCCACTATCTTTCTTACAAGAGAAATTTTAGCAGCTTGAATCTTATTGAAAATTTTGCATTAAATGGTTAGTAGAAGGATTAAAGATAGAATGTTTGTTGTGCATGATAAATTGAAAAAAAGAGCTGAAATTTTTTATCTTTAAAAAAAATGTTCTTCCTCATTTGTAGGCCTTGAAAGATTTAATGCAATTAGACTTGGTAAACTTCCTAGGGTGTGACATAAGGAAGATGAAGAGTATTTTTTTTAATTTTTTGTATTTTCATATTTTCTTTTTTTTTGTTCAAAATGTATCAATATTTGGCCAAAATTGAGTGCCAACATTCATTGTATTTATCAAGGACTTAGGTGGGATTACATCATTGTCTAGCTTAATTTACAAATCTTAGGTATGTATTGTTACTAGTAATCCTTAAATTAAAAAACCCTAGGTCTTGCTTTAGTAATTTTGGTGTGGGATGAGTTAAATTATTAGAAAATCCTAATTATGAAATTGGTACTTATTTAGTGATAACCTATACTAAACTTCTACATTGGAACCCACTTGTTGAGTTGAAGTTCTCTCTTAATGGATTGAGCTCTAAGTTCTTTAGGTAAGGTGAGTGAATGGTTTACTTATACTTAAAATTCTTACTTAAAGATTACATTATCTTCAATTTAAAAATGAGTTTATATTAAAAGTATTTCATTTTAATATTTGTCTTTGTAAATTGGTAAATTTGAAAGTTTTTGTATATGGTGACTATTTTTATATTAAGTTACATGAAAGATTGATATACGATGATTGAATTTTATGCATGCTCTTTTAGATAAGTACTTATAAAGAATATATTTGAAAGTATGATCATTAATTATAAATGGTTTGATATGCATGATATGATTTTATGATTACAATTAAGTGTTGAATTCATTTGTAGTATGAAGTATAATTTATGCTTATGGTTCATAATTTAAGTGTTTGCATGTTTATGGATAACTATGAAAGTTTATGGGTATTCAACCTCTCTTTAAAAGAGTAAAGTATTTAATATTGAGAATGAATCCTTGTGAGTTTCCTTTGAAAATCTCAAATACACTTGGATTTTTGTATTGCCATTACTATTATAGGAAGCATATTAAAGGACTTCTATATAGAGTTATAAGAGGAAGTTTGGATGGATATTGAGACTTCTAACTATAGTCTTGCATTTAACATTAACCTTAGACATGGATTTGACCTTACTATATATTTTTTTACTTTTAATTACAGTCTTAGATTTGATCTTAACCTTAGAAAAGGATTTGACCTTTTACATCTATGATTTTTGTATACTTGACTATGCAAAAATCTTGTTAGATCCAAACTTCTAAAGTTTTAATAAATTCTTTTATTTCTCATTTATAACTTAATTTTTTTTATACTATTATCCTATGGTTTGATGGATTTCATTAGGCAATATTTTTATCTTATTACATTATCATTTTACTTTTGATTTCAAACTTTTGAACAATAAATTGAGATTTCTTTTATATACTAATTTCCATAGAAAGCCTTGATTATATTTTTGAAAACTAATTATATGTTCCTTTTATACATAAGATTTCATTGATGAAGTGTGTAAACATTTTGTGATCTTAGGTAAATGATTCACTAATTGGGTTTTTTTAACTCATTACTTCCTTTTTGTTCTTTTAAAAGAAATGTTTTGTTCTTCAAAATTTAGAATGATTTATCACCTATCCTTTAGAAAGGAGTCTTGAGGCCTTTCATGAGCTTCTAGCATAAATGGTAAAGCATAAAAGTGGACAATAGAAATAAGAATTATGGTTTTGTTGGTACTTAGTCATTTGAGCATACTTGTGACAAAGTATGTGGTCACTTCATAATCGTGATACAGATTGCCAAGGGATTTGTATGGACATGTAACCTTTTTATTTATTGACTTGTTGCCTTCAGTTAGTGTTGATAAATAAAGGGAAGCTTTGCCAAAATTTTGACAAGTTTGATTAAGGAACTACCATTGCATTATAAGTCATTAGTTAGTATTTTATTTATAATTAACATAAGTCATAAATAAAGTTTGTCAAATTTATAGGAGACCACCTCATAGTAGGTTCCTACGCTAATCACATACCCACAATTAGGGCATGACAATAACTTTTTCAAGAAATGGTGCTCATGTTTGATGGTGTCTTTTTGGCTAGTAGTAAAAAGTTAACATTCCAAGTAAGGACTTACAAGCTTTCAACTTCTTCACTCTTCATTTCAAAGTAGATTAAGGCTAAAAAATTCCTTCAACTGAATGATATTAATGGAAATTTCATTAAATAGGCTAACAAAGAGAATTAATTAAGAATAAATTTCATATTTACAAATGAAGGTTAAAATTATTTTTTAAGTGTGAAATGTCTCCAAAGATATAAGATGTATTATATTAGTAAGATTCAAAAAGCAAAAAATGGAAAGTGAGAAAAAATGTAAATGGAAGTGAAGTAAAATGTATTAAAGATGAATGGGTTTTGTATTTATTAACCTAAATCAAAAACTATTTTTTCTCAAAATTAATTTTGGAGGTACTTTCATTGTCTTTTGGTTTCACTTTATTTCATTCCCATCTAGAGACAATCAAAGCGAAATGTAATTTTAGATTTAGTTATTCAAATACCCTTTTCTTCTTATTTTATTTATCCAATATTAAGATCAAACAATAAATTTAGACTTTTTTTAGCATCTTAAATAAGTAGAGAATAAAATCATTATTCATATCACAGTATCACAAAACCTTAAACCTTAAATCTTAACCTTAGAAATGACATAATATAATTTTTTTTATTTTAAATATATTTTAAATAAATTAAAATTTTACTCAATTGAATTAATTGACTATATATTTTTTATAATGGTAGGGGTGAAATTAAATCACTAGATGCTTATATGTAGGAATCAAAGATTGAATCTTGAATGAAAAGAAAGGCACAAAATCTTTAAGAAATATTAAATGTCACTTAAATTAAAGTATCTCAACAAATAACTTAATCTTCAATTTTTAATTCTTATTACTTTACATGTGAGACATTGTCTCTTCTTTCTATTTGTTACTTTGTATGTTTTCATTTTTTTCCCTATATATATTCACTTTTGTTATTTATAGCTTAAACACTAAATGGTGTTACAATATATTTTATTTTATTATGTAAATATTTTAAAAACAAATTGAATGAATTAATTATATATTCTCTTTTTGATAAGAATTTTTGAAGATTAAAATCAAATTTATTTATTTAAAATTTTAATACTTTTAAATATTAATTTTCACATACTATATTTCAAATTAAACATAAAATAATTAAGATTTTGTCATGGTTTTGCAATTGACGGACAGTTTCCTTTTCTTTTATTTACCTTATTATATGTTTTTCCTTTTTTTTTTGTCGACTAATGTTATTTTTGGGTCGTACAACATTGAGCAATATTAATGTAACACATTGCATTTTTTTATCAACATATTTTAAATAAGTTAAAGATTTTATTTAATTGTATTATTAACTATATAAGTACACGTTCCATTTATAATGCTTATAACGTAATGCAATATTTCTTTTTTTTTAAATCTATTCTATTACATATTTTTCATTTTTCTTTCATGTATGCTCCCATTGTTTATAATTCATATGAACGGCTTTCACTCCATCACATCTTTGTACTAGCGCTGCTGAGGGGTGATTATAGAAAAAGGGGAAAAAAGGGAAATATTTCAAAATTAGTTCAATGCATAAAAACATACATATTTGTGATTGACGACTATAATTCATGTAGATACTATTTTGTAAATTATTATATATAGAGTTTTTAACAATTCTTACAGATCTTTTACAGTCATCTCATATCTTGTTTGTCAAGTAGGTTCCTTCTAAAATCCTATGGAGACTTTTAGGAATCATAATCAACTATTACTTTAAATAAGAAACTTCCTGAACCATCTTTTAATAAATAAATGAGTTTGTTCTAATAGTTAAATACTAATTAGTGAATAAAATTTTTTACAAAACATTATCTAAAAAATAAATAAATAAACTCATTAATTATATTTATTTCTAGTATGCATTATCCCAATTGTAAGAATTAGTGGTCTTTATGATCATATAAAAAGTGTCATAATTGGTGTTAATTTCTATTAATTATTGCAATCACAATGTATTAAAATTATTATTAAATCTTATTAATTATAGGGCTAAATTCTATTAGTTATATGATTTAATTCAATTGAATATATAGTTAAGTCCTATTAAGTATGGTGTTAAATGTTTTAAGTATAAAGTTAAATTCTATTAATACAGTAATGACTACTTATTAAGTATATTAAATTACTTATTTATTTACTAAATAAATATAACCAGAACTGTATTTATTTACTAAGTAAATGACTTTAATTGTGTGATTCCTATATTAAGGAGTATTGATGCTCATTAATCAAAAGTTAGTATAAATTCTTCATATTATTCTAACAGGAGAAATGAGCAACTTTAATAATTGAAGAGTTAGTTGAAATAAAGGAATTACTCGTTAATAGGTGGAATAATTTAAAACTCTATATAAAAGTCTCGGATCCCTTTTTTCACTCTTTACAAGTTAAGTATAAGCTAAATTCTAGAGGTTCTCATCGTCTAACACTAACATTAGAGTAATTGGGAGAGTAAAAAGAGGGAAAATTACTGTACTAATTTGTTCTAACCTTTTTTTCAATTTTTTTTTTTTATAAATTTGTTGCAAATTTTCAATTCCCATGATACAAGATAAATCATCTCAATATATGGTTTGAAAATGAAAAGATATTGAAATAATTATTTACTCTATTTTTATATAATTGTATAATTGTTTAATAATATTTCGTGAATTATGAGATATTAAATATGCATGTATACGTACTCTCAAAACTTTCTAACAATAATAAGATATATAAGCGAAACAAAGAAGACATTTCTTATTTTGGGTTTTTAACATTACCAAAAAACAAGACTTTGGTTTTGAATGTGTGAAAAGAATATTAAATATGAAAATAAGGTTTTTAATATGAAATATCAAAGATTTTTTCTTTAAAATAAAATGATCTAGCTTCAGTCAACATGTCATAGTTCCGTCAGTATTTTACAATACAAGTCAACTTTCCCTCCTCTCATGAAAGATTTTTCCATTTGGAAAACAATGATTTTTTAAATGTTTAATATTAGATTTATTTTTAATATTTGGTTATATATATAATTAATTCAAATTAAATTTTGGATCCATTTGATTAGCAAAATGTAATATAAAAAGTACAACATTTTAAAAAATAAAAAATAAATGAGCTGTTTGACTAGTTATTACCAAATAAAACGAGGAAGTAAAACCTTTTTAAAAGTTTGGCTTCTTCCAATACACAAAAAGTTGGTTAGTTGCTTTCCTTCGGTGAGTTGAACTTTTTAAATTTTGCTAAAAGCAACTTTGCTTTTCATCTAATGCGCTTAATATCAACTATGGTAAAATGTTTTTTAAGCAAAATTTCATTAGGTTGATTTGAAATTTTTATGGTAAATTAAAAAAAAGTTATAATTTTAGTTATTGTAAATTTACATATAAGAACTTATCAATTTTTATAATTACAAGTGTTTTATGTAATCACCATGAAAAAAAATATACATATATATGAGACATTTTAATTTTTATATACGCTTTATTAAGTTAATTTAAATATTTTTATGGTAAAATAAAAATTTAGAATAATTGTGATGTAAAAGAGACTAGAGGCATGATATAGGAAATAATTAAAATTCTTTGATATATATATATTTAAAATTTTGTATTATAATTTATAAAAGTATAATAATTATTTTAATAATATTGCTTGAAAAATTTAAAGTTGAATCAAGTAAAATATATGAAGTTAATTTTTAAAAAGTATTAATTCCTTATTTTCAATTAAATAATTTTAAGCACATTTTTTAAAATTACAAAAAAAATTACTTCTAAAAAAATTCAACACTTCAATTTTTCACAAAGTGATACTTCTTGTATAAATGAAACAATTGTTTGTGTTACTATTTGAAATTTGAGTGATAGACTGATAGTTGGATAATTATTAAAAAAAAAAGATCCAACCTTCATTTTGTTTATAATTTTCTTCCCTTCATCTCGAAAAGGCAAAAGGAAGGTGTTAGGAATATTTCACTTTCACACGGCTAAGTGAAAACATAAGAGGCCAATGGTTTCTACATGGGGGAACTCAAAAGAAGCATCATTGATCGAAAAATGGAGACAATAACAGAAGCATATTACTGCTATATTGCTATATGATTAGATTTGATCATCGATATATTATCATAATATATATTATAATTAATTTAAAACAGATAAAATTTAAATTATAATTAAATTTAATAATATATTAATATTATATTTTTACAATATTATATTATCAATATATTATGAAATTTTATTATAAATATGCTGTTATTTAATATATTATATTTCATTTTTATAAAAATTAAATTTAATGACCAATCAAATTTGAGAGTTAAATTTAATGATATTCCAACCTTACAATCTCCACTTTGAAAAATATAAAGTAGAGGTGAATGACAAATCTATGTCTAGCCCATCATTCTTTGCTAGTGAAGTAATCATAATTAAACCTATCAAAATAAGTTAATCGAACTCTATCAAACTAATTCAATAGTAAAAAATTGTATGTTCGATTAGTCTCAGACTGAATTACTTTTTTGCTGGGTCGAGTTCAAATTAAGTTGCTATAATCTTAATCCTTATTCCAGTTTTAAATTGATATTTATTAGACGAGTTTTATAACTTATTATATTTATTATTATTATTATTATATTAGTTATATATTCATTATTAATTTTATATAATTAACTAATTAAAATTTATTATTATTAAATATAATTATATTATATTAATATACTTAAAATATTTATTAAAAGGATAAAATTAGGATAAATTTATTGAAATAATTGAAATAAAAATTATATATTCTTTTAAATTTTAAAAATATTAAATATAATTTTTTCAAAAAATAAAGTAAGAATTTTTTTAAATATTAATGCAGCTTTATTCCTAATTTCTTTGAATAAATTGGCAACTTTTCAATATACTAAAATTTTAAATTAAAATTTATCACTTTTAATACGTGAAAGAAAATATTAACCAAAAATAATTTGATTACATATAAAAATTATTTATAAAAAATATATTTAATTTAAATAAGTTAAATTTTAATTTGAGGTATGATAAGGCTTGTAACCAAAGGTAGATATTGAAAATTTTAAATGATTAATAAGTGGGAAGAAACTTTAAATTTTAAATTAAAATTCCTTTTTATGATTATTATTATTATTATTATTATTATTATTGTTGTTGTTGTTGTTGTTGTTGTTGTTGTTATTGTTATGATTACTTTTATTATTATAAAATATAATTATATTTATTATTATCACTTAAAATTATTATTATTATTAAACATATATTTTATAAAATAAATATATTATTAAATATATATTGATTAAGTTCAAAGTATTATATATAAAAATAAATATATTTAATAATTCATATATTATAAAATATATATATAAAAAACTATATAAGTAATATATTAATAAAAATAATTATACTAATTTATATATAATAATAAAAAATAAATAATAATGTTTTATATGATATATAAAATATATTTAAAATTAATATTAAAATTATTTGTTTAAAATTTTTAAATAATTTAAAATTTTAATATAAAAGTACTAATTCAAATTTTAATATAATTATTTATTTTGATAAAACTTATATAATATATATTGATAATATTAAATATATAAGTTTATTAATTTTAATATTAAAAATTATTTAATATTGGTTATATATAATTTTAATATTTTATATATTAAAGTATATTTTTAATATTCTAAAATTATTATTTTAACATATATATATATAAATTAAATATATAATAATAAATTAATTAATTATTACTTATTACTATTATAATATTAACCTAATAATCCAATGAATTAATACTTACTAATTTTAATTATTTATCAAGTTAGGTTAATCAATTCTAATCTCTTATCAGGTCTAAGATGAGATAGGATTTGCTCATTCATGATGCATAAATGGTTCAATGTTTAATGTTCAATTACTCGTAATTTCTTATGTCAAGTAGAATCTTTCTTGCATTACTAGAAATATTTTCAAAAAAAATATAAAATTTATATATATTTAATTTAAATTATTAAAAAATAGTTTTAAATTTTAAAAAATATTTTTAATTTAATATTTTCTCAAAATATTCTTACAAGAGGAGTAAATATCTTACATTCTCATAATATGATTTAATTGATATAAATAATTTTTAATTCAAGTACATTCTCATAATAAGTCCTTTTGATTTATATTATACATTTAATTTGAGTAGTGGAGGTTAGATGGTTAGCAAACTTATGTAGAGTAATTTCATGGAATGAAATTGAATGAAGTACTTATTTATATACTTAAGAGTTAGAAAGTGAATCTTATGAGAATTTACCGTATTAATTTACTCTTTTTAATTGAAGTTGTTATGTTAGCTAATTTCAAGTTTATTAAGATTTTTCTTCATGATGTGTTATATTTCTTGTTGGCTTTTATTTATCTTCTGCTTGTAGATTTATAATTTTAAAATTTTTGAAAAGTAAAGTCTTTTATTTTTTAGTTTTAAATAAAGTTGTATCTTGCTTGAGGTCATGCAAGAGCTAAATATGAAAAAATTTGATATGTAAAATTTTATCTATATTATTTCCTCCTATTTCATGCCTTTTAATGAGTTATATATGCTTAATTTTATACAATTGACTTTGTTTTGTAATTTTGGGTTAGTTTTACAATATTTTGAATTTATTTGATTAATACTGAATTTTTTATACTATTTTATATTTTTGGCTATATATTGGGCTTTAGATATTAGATTAAGGTGATCTTTATATCGTTGAAAAGCTTAAAGAAAGATTCACAATTTTGGTGTTTTAGTCAAAACCTAATTTAGACTCTTTGAAGGCCTAATTTAGCAAAGAAATTGAAATCTTGTTTCCATCTTAGTTGAGTCAATTTCAATTTTTAGGTCATATATGGAGTTATGGAAGTCCAATTAATGTGAAACTATCCTTCAAATCTTCCTAAGACCTAGTTCTATAATTTTATATTTATTATTTATCGAAATTATATAATTTTTGTAGTCTTACATTAGGTGTAATTCATATTTATGAGATTTCATTACTATAACTCCTAGAGTTAACTACTTTGTGAGAATAGGTTTCAGACTTCTAAAAATTAGAAAGGTTTCATTCTTGTAATCCTAAGAGATATAGAGCCGAGTCCAATAGGATTTTAAAGGTATTAAGTTAGATTAAAGGCAAGAACATAATAAGACTTTAAACTTCATACATAATTTAGTAGATAGTTTTTCTTCTTCTTTTTCTAGTTTTTTTATTCTTTATTAATGGAAGGCTAAACACTTGGAGTTGATTCAAGAATTTTAAAGCTCTTCTTTATTAGATTATGGGATCTTAATTTATAATGTTGACTTCTTCTAATTAATTTTTCTCTTTCTTTAATTATTTACACTAATGGCTTTGAATTTGCGTATGTTGAATGTTGATTTGGTATAATTGGTGTTCAACCTTATAATTTTTTATTTCAATCTTTTTTTATAATAAATTATAGTTAGTTAATCATGATTTTATATGTGAGAATAGAGGGTTAAGAGATTAATTTAGAGGTTTTTAATTTAATTTCTTAATTCAACTGAATTCTATCTTTAAATCAATTTTAATTTAGTTTATGAATTATAATAGTCAGTTAATTCAGCTAATCTTAATTGATAAAATTCTATATGATCATCTAACATAAGATTTATGAATTATTATAAGGGTTTGAGATAATTCAAACTTGAAAACTTAATTAGAAAAGGTTAAATATCAAGTGATCCATGATTAATCTACATTAAAAGCTATCAAATCCTTGAATTGACTGCTTCATTATATTGATTTTATTTTTTTCCATTTTATTTTGCATTTTGCTTTATTTAATACATTTTTTTCAATCTTAAATCATAACCCCCCAATTTTGGTTCTTAGTTAATACTACATACTACATAATGTTGTATTCTATATTTTGTCAATATATTATTTTCATTCCATTATATCCTATTCTAATTTATTTTTACATTCTATTTTCATATTTATTTCTACAATTTATTTTTACATTCTATTAGTAATTATAGTAAAAGATAAAATAAGTGATTACTAGGGGTACGACCTAGTTTAACATCCTATATTATATTACTTTCAACAATCTAGTATAATCTAATTTGTAACTTGCATGTCAGAATTGATTTAAATTATTTCTAGTTTGTTATTGAAATTGGACAACATTGGCAATCAAAGTCTTGACAAGATTTTCTAATGATGCATCCAATTTAATAGCAAGATTTATTAATGGTTTGAGTAGGGTTGTAAGTTGAAACTTATTCTATACAATAGGGAATAAAGTTAGGTTAGCAGTATTTTCATATTTAAGGTTTGGATGATCTTTCCAACTAGGATTGTAAGGATTAGGAAAAAGGACTACTATTATGATGAAACTATGTTTGAAATCCTTTAATGGAATTAGCTTGCTGAATTGAATCATGCTTTCACAAAGTTGGACACATATTTGTAAGATGTCTAGAATTGGAATAGATACTACATACTTTTGCCATTTTTGCTTGATTCACGTTTACAACTAGTTTTTTAGACCAGGGAGTTAAATATGTTAATTTCCTTTCAATACTAGATGTGTTAACTTTATTAATTCTCTTGATTGTTGTAAAATCTCTCCTACTACCAAATTGTTAGGAATTAGCAATCATATTAAAAATTAAATTCCCTGTAGTATAAGGGATTTTATTAATTAATGCACCATCACTATCAACATTTGTTATACTTTTATCATTATTGAATTAATGACTAATTTGGAATTTGGTGATAAGGTCAATTAGCACACAACCTCTTGAATCTTTCACACACACACTACACTATATACACACTACATATATATATATATATATAGGCTCTCCCTATTGGATTGTTGTATACCATAAATTTCTTTTTTGATATTGGCTATATGGGAAATAAGGTAGTATTTCTCTAAGAATAACTTCTTCATGTCATGCCAAGTAATGATAATTCTGGATGAAAGGTAATATAGCCAATCTTTAGCTAAATTAGGCAAAGAAAAAGGAAAGGCTCACAATTTGATTTCTTTTTCTAATATGCCATATGGCTTTATACTATTACACACTACATGAAACTCTTTCAAATACTTATGAGAATTTTCCTTTGTAAGATAACGAAATGTAGGAAGTAAGTGAGTTAAACTAGATTTTAATTCAAAAAGAGCATCAAGATCATTATATTGAATGTATAGAGGTTGATAAGTAACATTAAAGGTTATAAGTTCCTTCAAAGTCTTATTATTGTTATTGGTAGCTATATTTCCAAAAAAGTTTCTTCTTAATTCACATAAGGTTCTCTCGAATTCAAGGTTAAAACTTAACATTATATTACAAGAGGACCTAGTCATGCATTATAAAGAACTAAAAGTAAGAAGAAAAAGGAATGAAAAATAACCAAACACTACTAAAAATACTAAAAAAATAAAGAAAAATCTAAAAAAAAAATGCAAACAATGATTTTTGACCAAAATGCTGAGTCATCTAATATAAGCAAACATCTTGATCAAAAAGCTAAAAAACCTTATACTAGGAAGTTTTATCCTTAAATTTCATAAAAAATTTTGCTGATTAGCATCACTTAGAAACCTTAAAAACACATATAAAAAAAGAAAAGGTTAAAAAAAAAAGAAGAACAATAACAAATTGATCAACTCAATCCTATAACGACTCTAGAATTTTGATAGATATCATTTCACATAAAAAAATTAAACTAAACTTACTTTATCACATAAATAGGGCAAGTTCATATCAAACTTAAAAGATTGGATGATAAATAGATAGCACATAACAAAAAATAAGATTTTTCTTTCTCTAAAAGCAATTAAACAAAATGGAATGCAATGATTAATAACAAAATTAAAATAGAGAAAGCCATAAAAAAGGAATTACTAACTTTAAACACATTCTATGCCTTGTTTAGTTAATTTATCCCAAGCAACTCAATTAGCCTTAGGTTCCGTTTTGTGCTACTAGCTGATAAGTTAGCTGATAGTTGATAGCTTACAGTTAATAGTTGATAACTGATAAACTAACTAAATTATTTTATAAAATTAGATGTTGAGCTAGCTGAAATTGCAAAATGACATAAAATGATATATTAATAGAAATATATATATAATTAAAATAAATTCTATTTATTTAAAAATAAAATTATATTAATGTAATTAAAAAGTTTAAAATAAAAGTATAATTTCTAATATTTTATAAATTTATATATTTATTTACTTATATAATTTTTATTTTATTATTTATTATAAAATTATAATTACTTAAAATATAATTAATTATATTT
This sequence comes from Sindora glabra, assembly GCA_020226215.1. Taxonomy (NCBI): domain Eukaryota; kingdom Viridiplantae; phylum Streptophyta; class Magnoliopsida; order Fabales; family Fabaceae; genus Sindora; species Sindora glabra. The sequence goes on from CM035228.1 coordinate 89,134,382, forward strand.
TATAAAAATTATTTAAATTTATATTATAAAAAGTATGAGTTATAAATTGATAAAAAGAATAAGGATAGATTTAAAAAGAATTTAAAAAATGGGTAGCTTATAAGCTATAAGTTACTCTAGGTAGCTTATTAAATCAGAGTTTATAAGCTACCTAGAGTAACTTATAAGTTAGTGTGAGAAACACATTTAAAAGTTAGCTTATAATTTATTAATTAAATCAATAAGTTATAAGCTAACTTATTTGTTACGCAAAACGAAACCTTATAATACCTCAAAAACACTCCTTATGTTCTTAAATTAATTAACTGAAGCCTAACATTTAGATTAATTTCTTATTGCTCAAGCCCAACACCTAAACACTTAAATGGTGCATAATAGAAAACAAGTTTTTTTTAACGAAATTAAACAAAATACAATGCAATGATTAATGACAAACAATAAAGCCACAAAAAAGGAATTACTAGGTTTAAACACATTCTAGCCTTAATCGATTGATTTATCCTAGATAACTTCTACAAAGTTACTTTAATTTGATTAATTAGCCTTAAAATACCCTAGTAACACTCCTAATATTTTTAAATTAATTAACTCAAGCCTAACACTTAAATTAATTTCTTATTGCTTAAGTCTACCACCTAAACAATAATATTAAGATTTAAAGAATGGCTAAAATTGAATTAATAATCCAACCTAACATTGAATCATCAATTTAGATCCTAATTCTCTTAGGTAGTTATTACTAATTTGACCTAATATTAAGAAACCAAAAATTAATTTCTACTCATTCAACAATTAATTACAATCCAGCATCATAACTAAATATCTAGCAATAGATCATAATAGACAATTAACCAAAGGGTCCTGATTAGCAAATTACCTAAACTAATATAAACTTGAAAGAGATAAATTAAATGTAAATTAATAAGATGGAGTCTCAAAATCAAATCAAAATAAGGTTGGAATTCCTTTGAATTGATTGAAGAAAGTTAGACACTCGAGGTGGTTTACAAGAGAAAACTAAAAAAGAAGAGTTGCTATGAAAGAAGAATTGCTTTTAAAGGCATAAAATCTAATATATCTTATTTATCCCTTAAGAAAATTTATTGGACCAAGTTAAAATACCTTTTAGGGTTATAATGAATAGAGCGTTGCTTAATTTGAAAGTTTAAAACCTAATTTACAAAATAAAATACTATAAAAATTACTATAATGTAAATCTCACAGGTCTACTTTTTAGCTGTTGTAAACCCCTTTCCCAAAACTATATAATTTCACGAAAGTAAGTCTTAAATCATGTTGGGTTAGCTTTTAGGTCATTTTAGGAATAGGTTCAAACCAATTTGGATCTCTAGAGCTCTATTTATAACCTAAAAATTGTGATTAAGTCAAATTGGCAATATCACTACTTCATCTTCACAACCAAACATTAAAATTAGGTTTTAACTAAAATATAAAAGTTTTAAATCTTTCTCTTAGTTTTTCAATGCCATAAAGATCACCCCAATTGGATCTTTGAAACTTAAGTTATGATAAAAAAATATAAAATAATATCAAAATTTAGTATTAACTAAATAATTCAATAATGTTGCAAAATCATAATCCCCTCACCAAATAAGGCCAAATTCATCTAATTAAGCATCAATGCACCCTAAAGAGAAAAATATAGAAGAAAGTAATAAATAAAATATTGTACACATGATATATATTTTTTTGAAAATAAAATTTCTTATTATGGCATAATTAATTATACTTCCAAATTCAAAAATTTATATTATAATTTAATATTGTAGTTAATAACGATGATCATGATGATGATTATGATTATGATAATGATAATGATAATGATAAATTATATTAATTATTATTAAAGCTAAACACACGTGATATCTTCTACTATTACTTTTGTGAATAGATTGACATATATATATATATATATATATATATATATATATATATATATATATATATATAATTTAGGGATGATATTTTTATGCGTAGACTATCTCATTTTTATACATTAATCTCATTTAAATAATATTTTTTATTTTATTACCTCACACAATATAAAGTAACATCATATTACTATATAGAACTTTTCCACTTGAGAGGGTTTTCTGGATACGTGGGAGCTAAGGTGTTTCTATTTTCCAAAAAAAGCAAAGGAATCTGAACCACTTATTTGAACTTCATCTGATGACTATACAACAGTCAATTTAAGAATATAAATTTATAAAAATTAATATTAACTGTATATAAATAAATTTCATAATAATTATTGTTAACAAATTGAAATGTGTAAATTAAATTTATATTTGACATGATTTTGACCAATGATTAATTTTTTAAAAAGTAACTAGTGTAAATAATTTTAATGAGAGAAAAATAATAATTAAAGTTCATGTCAATGTTACTAACAAATTAAAAAAAAAAAGATGTATATATATAACTTATTATTTAATCATATATACTTTTCTCTCATTAAAAATATTTAACACCAAGTTTCTCTCAAAAAATCAATTATATAATAATAAATGATTTACAACATAATTTCGTATAATAAATATCATATATCTATAACTACGTAATTTCAATTTAAAAAGTCTCCCATAGTTATAATTCAAAATAATTTTCAAGTATTTAATTATTCACAAAAAAAATATGAAATAAAAGTTAAGTAATTTTTAAAAGTTTAAATTATAATTAAAGATATCATATATCAATAATTACATATTTTCAATCTATGAATTTATTAACCATTAAATTCTAAATAATTTCCAAGTTTTTGGTTATTAATGTAAAAAAAATTAAATTAATAATTAAATAATCTATAAATTTTATAATTATAATTAATTTGCTGACCATTTTAGTCGTGTAAAATCTTTTTTATATATCAACGACCTAATAATATTCACATATGTTATTAGTGTAAATCACTTAGCAATTATGATACAAAATTTAATGGCAGTTACAATTAATTAGGATATATTAGTATATTTATAATCATTTAGTTTCAAATTTCTAATTTTATTTTATTCATTTTAAAATACCTAATAATTTGGAGAATGCCATTGAAGGCTTTGGAATTAAGAGGTCTATTATTTTAAAAAATGTCATCAAAAGATCTTGGAAAAAAAAAGAGATTCATTGGAACTTTTATTTTTTGGTGAGTTATTGCATCCAATCTACAAATTTATCATTGGTTTAAATAAAATAAAATTATTTTATAAATTTATCAGTTCAATTAGTGAAAATAAATTTAAAATAAAAGTATAATTATAGTAAAGACGATAGAATAAGATATGGTCTATTAATTAAGAAAATGCTTTGAAATAACTCAATGTAAATATGATTCAATGTTTAAGACTTTATTTTACGAAAAAAATATATTAAGCACGGAATGATAATGGAATGAATGTAAAAATAATTATATTTTTCTAAAATTAGATTGAAAAGAGGGAAAGTTTTTAATCTTTTTTTTTTATCATTTTGATTAATAAAATTTATGACTCACATTGTTGATGATTTATTGCCTTTTTTGAAGTAAAATTCATAAAGATATTAAACCAAACATACTGATTAAGTTGGAAATTTATTTCAATGAATAAAACAAATATACTTACAAAACATTGTTATTTTATTTGAATTAATGATATGTCTGAAATTAAGATTTGTAGATTGGTGAGTTTATAAAATATTTTCATCAGTTAAGTGGATTAATGATGGGCTAACCATTTTATACATATATCAAAATTTTATTGGTTGATCGCCCTAAATGCCTATGCCTAGAAAAATTGTCAATGCATGAAATTGTTGTCTTTAATATGATTTGTGTAATAGAGGAATTAAAATAAAATATTATAATTAAAAAATCATATGCAACTAATTTATATATTATGTGATTAAAATTGTAATTAAATACATTTCTTATACTTAAATTGTGCTTTTAATGTAAAATTAATCTATCTAAGGAATAGATTTTTAAGTCTAATAAATTGAATCTTATACGTCTCATAACTTTTTATTAACTTAATAATAAATTTTTATTGAATAAGTTAATAAAAAGTATATCTTAAATATTGTCTAGTGCAAGGCATAGGTGATTAACTAGTAATAAATTATAGGATTAAATATAAATTATCCTTTCAATTTTATGGTCGTTTGATTTTACCTATTTTAAATTTAGAAAGTTGAAAACCATTCTCTTAAGGTTTACAAAGCTTGAAATTAACATCTATTATCCACTTAATTAATTATTTTATTAAATTATATAATTTTTTAATGAAGTTTTTAAATAAAATCATAATATTATTGTATAATGAATTTTTTGGTAATTTTTTCACATATAATTTTATGCTATATAATTAATAAAAATTAAATTATATATAAATAATTTTAATTAAATATTTATAAATAAAGTGGTAAATTATATGCTAAAAAATAAATCAATATTTTATAATAATGTAATTCTTATTCAAAACTTCATGAATAAATAATATAATTTAATAGAAATAATTAATTAAGTAGATGAGGAGTTGTAATTTCAAATTTCATAAATTTTAAGGGAATAAATTTCAAGTATTCAAAGTTGAAGAGGGCATAATCCATTTACCCTATGTTTAACAAGGCATTTTATATTTTTTCCTAAATTATAATGATATATTAGAAGAAAATTTAATATGATAACTAATATATTGACTCTAAAATATTATTAAATTAAAATAATATTTAAATAAATTATAAAATATATTCATTTTGGATATAAATAAGGAAGAAATTATTGTACACCATTGATGCAGTGGTGTACAATGCACCACAAAAACTAATTATATATTAAATTTATTTTTTGTAAATTAAATATAACATATTACACAATAATATATCAATAGTAAGATTTGATAATATATTAGTACACTACTTTATCAATGGTACTCTATAGTCATTTCTTATAAATAATTGATTATACTAAATATTTTTTTCCAAATGGTTAATGCTAACCAACTATTCAAATTCGTTAACTAGCAAGAATTTATGCTAATTTTAGCATATGTGCGAGTCATCAAAGTGTGCAAATTAATAAAGACTAAGGAATCATTAAAGTGTCTAAGTTAACTATGGATAGTAACAGAATAGGATAATGATAGATTGGTTGTATACTAACTTATCCTGTGTCTTCAATAATCTATCTTGTTCGCCTTGTCTCATCCTTGCAATTTGTAGGATATTGGTGATTTGCTAGAAAATTTAAAAAAATAAAAAAATTTAAAATTTATAAGTTTTAAATGTACACATAATAAATATTTAATATTTAATATAATGTAATAATATTGATTTAAAATCACCTATAATTTATATAATTAATTTTTAGTTTAAAAGAAAATAATTAAAATAAATATTTTTTAATTGTAAAATTACTAAAAAGAGTTTATAATAATATATATTCTTAAACATAATATAAAGGATAAAAATAATTTTATTATTTTGGAGTATTGCAAGATCAGAAAATATAATATTGGCTTGCTCCAAAAATTACTTTAGATTTTAAAAAAATATTTTTTAGTAAATTCAAGGGGCATAAGCCCAAAAATGAAAACTAAATACAAATTTAAAACAATCACTAGTTAGGAACAATTTTGGTTAATGTGACTCTTAACATATTAACTAGAACTAAGACCTACAATTCAAAGAGAGGGTTTAAGAACATTTATTTTTCATTTATTTTTAGTGTAGTTCAATGATTTGCTAACCAATTAGCACATTTATTTCCTCTTTATATGAATGGCAGATTTGAGCATTTCAATATCTCTTTTAGTAGGTCTTGGATGATCCAGCCCCACATTCCCTTCTTCCTTTACAATTCTTTGTATTGTAATTTTAAAGTTACATTCTAGGATCACCATTTTATAATTAAAAGACTACATCATTGTAAGGCTTTTATACATCCATCGTAGTTCAACTTTGGCTGCATTACGCTTGCTCATATTCATAGCAAGATTATGTAACCATTCCCCATTGCAACCTTGTAATATACCTCATCCACATCTTGCTTTTGAAATTCGGGGTATCAGTATTCATCTTGACCCACGGCTCCTCTGGGGTATTTAGTTTATTTTCACTCCATGGTAAGGTTTCAAGGTTCCCACTTGTTTATGCTATAAAGTAGAGACTACTTTGTTGTATTGCTTGTATATGATAGGGATGAGATTATGTGGGGCTAAGAAATTATGTTGGAAGATGGTCATGTTTCGCCATTCCCATAACATGTTAACAACTATCCCCCAAAGTATGTCCCATTGTACATCAGTTTGTATTCCCAATTGCCTTTGTAAATGATGCAAAAACCATTGATGATTGTCCTAGGTGAAAAAGGTTGATAGATATTCTAGGGCTACAAGATGATGCCACACCTTTGTAGCTATTGGGCAATCCTGTGGCACGTGCATTACAGTTTTGCGTTGTTGACTGCAGTTGCTACAATATGGAGATGCCTGGAACAGTCTGTTTCTCCATTCATTAGTTGGAAGTTTGTCATGTAGGGCTCTCCAAATATAAAACTTCATTCATTCTGCTCTTCTCCATTTCCAAACCAATTTCTAGATCGGATCAGCAGAGCTCCAATTTCTATTGCATAGTATTTCATAAGCCCTTTTGATGCTAAATTGACCACCATTGTGCCTCCATGTTAATTTCTCCATCCCATGGTGATTATTTTGAGGTTTTGTTGCTCTCACTAATTAATTTTTTATTTTTCATTTATTTTTAGTGTAGTTCAATGATTTGCTAACCAATTAGCACATTTATTTCCTCTTTATATGAATGGCAGATTTGAGCATTTCAATATCTCTTTTAGTAGGTCTTGGATGATCCAGCCCCACATTCCCTTCTTCCTTTACAATTCTTTGTATTGTAATTTTAAAGTTACATTCTAGGATCACCATTTTATAATTAAAAGACTACATCATTTTAAGGCTTTTATAAAAATTTACCCCATACTTTGCCTGGTGAAACAAAAATTCATATCAAATTCATACGGGCGTTGGACGAGCTCCTAAATCCAATTTTCTTGCCTTTTCCCGAAGTCAACAAAGACTCAACTACGACTAACATTGACGTGTGTGGAAAACGCATGAGCGTTGAAGAAGGAGTCATATATGCGTTTGGCAGCAAACAGCCACTTTCTAATTAAGCCTTTGATTGGGTCCATGAAAAAAGTGGAAAAAAATTAAACATAAATATTTTAATATTTTGATATTACGAAAATTTTGATTAAAAAATTGAAAAAAATATTTTGAGAATTAGTAAATGTTTTTTTTCACTAAATAAATATAGAAAAGGAGTAAAAAATTTTATAATTACAAAATTATCTTTCTGTAAAATTTATTAAATAATTTTAATGACTTGAAGTAGGAATAATTTTATCACTTAATAAACTATTTCTTTTATTTTTTAATTAAATTAAATAAAAATAATATTTTTAATAATTTTCTATCTATTTTCTATATATCTAAATGGTAAGTGAAAAATACTTTTATATATTTTCTTTTTATTTTTTTACTTATTTGTTTTCCATATTTTTTCACACTGTATTCAAACGTAGGGTAAGAGTCTTAGTCGCAGTTGAGTCAACAAAGACCCAACTATGACTTAGAATCAGACACTTTCCAATTAAGAAGCACAACCAGCCAATAAGCCAAATCCTTTTACTAAGAAAAGAAGGGAAGGATTCGTCTCCAGTCATAAAAGCGTTTGGCAACAAGCAGCCACTTTGCGAGCCTTTGGTTGGATCCATGGAAAAAAGAGGAAAAAAGTTAAAAATGAAAATTTTAATATTCGAATATTATGAAAATTTTGATATAAAATTTAAAAAATATTTTAAAATTTAATAAAATATTTCTCATTAAATAAATACAGAAAATAGATAAATTTTTTATAATTATAAAATTATTTTTTATAATTTATTAAATAATTTTAATAATTTAAAATAGGAGTAGTTTTATTATTTAATAGATTATTTTTTATTTTTAATTAAATTAAATAAAAAATTAATATTTTATTTTTTATATCTATTTTTATACATATAAATAATAAATAAAAATATTTTTCATATATTTTAATTTTTTTATAATTTTCTCATTACATTTTTTTTTTGCCATCATTACATTCAAATATAGGGTAAGAGTCTTAGTCGTAGTTGAGTCAACTAAGACACAACTATGACTTAGAATCACACTTTTTAATTAAGAAGGATTACCACGAGCTAATTAAATCATGCCAAGTCAGCTTTGTGATTATTTTCATGTTATTAAAAATTTTCATGTCTTTCGATATTTTGAGTGGGTCTCGCATTTCAAAAAGCCGCCTTTAATATTTTCTTCATTTCATCACAATTCACAAGGCGTCATTTTATTATTTTCATTCACAAACTTTTTTCGTCTTCTTATTCATCAAATATATTTTCTTTCTTTTTTATAAAACTTGTTTTATTTTACTATTATTTTTCTTTTATTTGTTGAGCAATGTCTACCTATATATAATATTTAACAAAAGAGTAATATATATTACATCTTTATTTTCTCTGTTAAATCTATATATTTATTAGAGAAACATATACACTCTCACAGAAAAAAGAGTGTATCAAACATCCTTTTTAACAAAAATGCTCTTAATGATAGTTATTTTGAAAGTAGTCAAATTACAGCTCACTCAAAAATATTTTACATAATTATATAATTTCAATGATTCCTAAAAAATAATAATTTCAATCATAGCAAAACATGTCCTGAATATTTATTGCAATATATATATATATTGCATTAAAAAGAGATATTGATCTTTCTTTGATAATTAACTAGTTTCCACTGAATGATGGTCTTCATTGATAATTGCTCGACTCTTGTAAAAAAAATTACATCTTATTAAGCTTTTAAGCAGTGAAAAATTATTATAAATAATTAAAAAATTTAACATAATAAATATAATACTTGAAACAATATTTGTTCACTACTAACACTTTGTAATAATGATAAATAAGCAGAACTTAGAGCCATTAAATTAAGGCGCACAAGGATTATTTGGAAAACATGCACATAAATCGTGTTAATAAATAGATCTTATATGCTATTAAAAAAATAATAAATTATATCTTACTTGGTAAAAATTTAGATGACTAGATGGAATTAGATAGTTGAAAAATGGTGAAGGAAGCATTGGTTGAGGTGGAGGCAATATTGGTATCACATATTTGGCTTCACCTCTATTAATTTGATTTATCTTTTCTTTATCTCTTACAATTCAAATATTAAACAAATACAAAAGAAATATATAATATAGTTAAAAAAAATTATCAAACTCACTTACTTGGTAGTTCTATCTTTCATTTTGGTGGCTTTTTATTTCTTTTCTCAAAGTGTCCCTTCAATCTTGAATTTGAGACACCTTTTGGTCTTGTTACAAAAATATCTAAGATGGGATCTTCATTTTCTTCACATATCTTTTTATTAGTTTTTTTTTATTTTCTAGGGGGAGTACCATCCAAAGGGGAGGAACTTATGATATTTTCAAGTACTTCATAGGCATTATTGAAAATTTTCTATAACAATTTTTTTGCCTCTTTCTTTCTTTGACTCATGTATACAACATTATAAGCATATCTCATAGCCTTATTGCGAAATACAATCTTTGTTCCATTCACATCATTAATTGGTATAGTGCATATGTCATAATTATAAATCCTTTTCCTTACTTCCATAGTCCATCTCTTTAAAATATATTGATATGGAATTGTAGATATATTTTTCTATTTTAAAACTCCAAATACATGGCAACAAAGTAAGCCTAATGTAATAAATATTTTACATGTACATGTTACTTCCATCTTAGATGTGTTGAGATAGACAACATGCACATTTGTCTCCTTCATTTGCATTTTACTCTTAAATCTATACAAACTATCAACTACCCCAATTTCATTAATATTGCAAGCACCAATGCCATCAAGATACTCTTTCTATATCAGTTTGTATAGTTTATAAGTATATACATTTGATGCATATTTCAAAATATTACTACATATATTAGCATGGGGAGGCTTACTTTGATAACATTGAAATTCTTCTTTTACTCCATTTCTGTGGCAATTATTAACCAACTTTTCAAAACTAACAACAAAGCTTGTGAGAGAAGTAGTTTTGTTGGCTATTTCATTTAACACATTGTTAACAACAAAGCTTGTGAGAGAAGTAGTTTTGTTGGCTATTTCATTTAACACATTGTTTGTGCTCTCATTTCTTTAGGGACTTCTTATTCCACCATAAAAAATATCTCTATTAAAGGCTATGCATGATTTTTCTCTAATCTTGTATTTATAAGATTATATGTCAATATTATTCTTCCCAATGTTTTTTTCAAACTCCTTTTCAGATTCACACATTTTTCATATATTTATCAAACAAATTATGAAAGCCTTGATCATTATTCAAGGCACCCGAATATGAAGGTGCATTTTTAGAAATATGCTAAAGACACAAATGATGAGATGTATTAGGAAATACCTTTGCAATTGCATTTACCATGGCTTGATCTTGATTTGTGATAATTGTTTTTAATGGTTAGCTGCCAATCGATTGTAGAAAAGTACTAAAAAGCCATTCAAAGGATGAAGTTGTCTCATTTAACAAAAATGTGCAGCCAAACATAATATTTTTTCTGTGGTCGTCTACCCCCACAAAAAGGTACACATGCCAAATTATATTTGGTTGTATGATATGTAGTGTAAAAAACTACTACATCCCCAAAATAATCATAATCCGTTTGTGATTTACCATCCCTCCAAATAAAATTTGCCATTTATTCCTCCTGAATTAACTTAGATATCCTAATAGAACATTCTTCCTTCATCATTAGTTTTAGATTTGAAGTAATTCACCAAGCTTTGGGAGTCTCTAGCCCTCAATTAATATCATCTTTTGAGCATTAATATAATTATAGTAATCTTTTTTAGAAAATCCCAAATTTTCAATTGTTCCACCTTCTTTAACCATATGAGTATGCATCAATTATTCTAATACCTGCATTCACCATTAAGCTTAAAGTTTTACCTTTTCATTTGAAACCTTCCTTGCAAATCTTAATAATTGCATTTATTCATATGATGCAAATTCATGATTTTGTTCAGTAAATTGGCTCAATGTCCATATCCCTTCTTGATTAATAGTAAAACTTACCATGACTTGACATCCAATGCTAGTATCATATTTTTAGTAAGTTTTATCATTTGACAGTTAATTTTTATCAATTAAGGATTCGTTATTCTTAAATCCTCCTCAAAGCAACAAAAATCTCTCCTTCTAAGTCTTTGGAGGATTTTCTATAAAGTACTTCTTATCTCTTTTAACACCAAAACCCCAAGTATGAGCATAGTTCAATACAAGTCAAAAGCTTCATTATGTACAAATTTTTCCACAAATAATCTATTGTCAACTTCATGATGGAATAAATTTGACACATTTACTCCTTTATCATTTCTTTCTAAATCTCTCTCAATTTCTTCATGAATTAATTCCTCTTCAATTTGATAAATTATATGCCTTAACTCCTGCATTCATTTTCCTTAGTTCCAATACCACTACAATGAGATAGAGAGTAAACATATTACAAGCCAAAATAAAAACAAGCCTATTAGGATAATGAAAAACGATTCCAATAAATATATAAATAACTAAACTATCAAACAAAATAATCATATAAGCTTTCTCAAAATTTATATGATGACATAATAAAATTTTCAAAATTTTTGTGCAGTAATGAGCTATATATAATTATTGAAAAGAAAAAAAAATTTTACCTTTAGTATTATGTTAGAAGAGAGGGTTCAATGGTGTTGTCTCCATTGCAACAAAAATTAAAAAAAATATGTACAGTATTGCAAATAAAAAGAAAAGTGAGTCAAACGAAGTAGAAGTTTTTAGCAGGATAAAGTTTAAAAACAATTGGTGAATAGAAACGGTAAAATGACGTGTGTGGAAAGGTGAAGATGGAACTCACTTTAACCATGGTTAGTTCAGTTGGTGTGATATAAAAGTCTTAGTTTATTAAAAGTAGAACGAGGGCCCACAAAGCTCAGTTGGCTGGAAGATTTGCAACAGGAAGAAGATAGAACCTCTCCACAACCGGCCAATAAGCCAACTCTGTAGGTCGTTAGGCATGTGTTGCGCGCACTTGCTGGCAAGCACGAATGGGGGATAACGAGAATCGTGGATGTACTTTTGTTTTTTATTTTAAAAAATAAATTTTAAATCAAAAAATAAAAAATAAGAAATGATTGGTGTTACAAATAAAAAATATTTTATTTTATTATAAAATTAATATAAAAATAAGAAAAATAAGTTAAAAAACATCTGAAAAGTATTTAAATTTTTATTTTTAAATTACACATTTACGATTATAATTTTTAAAATTAAAATTTGAAAGCAGATTTCTAAAATAAAAATTTGTTTTTAAAAATAATAAATAAACATGCCTGATAATTCCACGAAACCTTTTTTCACGTTCCATGGAACTCCCAGTGAAAGGACCAAGATGTCCTCAAAAGATTTTTCCTATTTCCAAACTCCTATAATATGGTAAAAAAAAAAACAGCAATAAAAATTTAAATTGATGTTAAAACCTATAAAAAATTATAAATTAAAAGAAATTATAATTACAATTAAATATATTTATTAAAAAAACAAAATAAATTATTTTATATATTCTATAATTCTTATATAGTGTTTCTTCTTTTAATTTACTTTATTCTCACATATTATTTTTCATCTACTTTATATGTATATTTTATTTACTTTTATTATTTATAACTTGCTTATTATTCTTTTTTTAATTCCTTTCTTTTCTCAAATTCTCTTATATTATTATTAATTTATACACTAATATTATTAAAAAATATGCATACAATATGATATATTTTATTTTTATTAATTTAAAATTTTAATAAATTAAATTAATTAATTACATATTCTATTTTTGATTATTCTATAATTACTTTATAGAACACTCATTATTTTTGAAAAATATCATACACCATTATATATATTTTTATTTTAATGTTTTATCAATAAGAGTACTTATATTTTTAATTTAACTTTTTTGTGATAGTAAGAATGAAAAACTACTAACACACATAAATAAACACTAATTAAATGTAGATCAATATTTTCATGTTTATTTATCTAAATAGTATTTTTTATCATTAAATATATCTATTTTAATATTTTTTTATAAAATTTATTTTATAGTTGAATTTAATTTAAATTAATAAATTAAAATTAAAAATAAATAATAAAATCACTTGTTTCAAACATAAAAATTAGCAAACACAAATTATTAAATCGGAAAATTAACAATTTGGTAGAAAAATAATACACACATAATTACAAATTTTATTGATATATTTATTTATTTACTGATTTGGATTATAATTAAATCTTTATTTCTTTTCTAGATCTTTGTAATTATGGAAGAATTTGGAAATTGAGACTGGAATGTTTTTTTTTTTAATGGTGTTTTTGTTCATTTTCTGTAAATTTCGGGTAGAGTAAAAAGGGTTAGTGGATATATCATCTCCGGGACCGTGATGTTGCACAAATCCAATCCAATCCAATAATTAATATGCTGAAGACTTGCAAGTTGCAATTCAAAACTTTCTGGGGTCAACCCTACCCAAAAAAAGAGAAAAAAATCCAGACAAAAATTTTGAGTTCCTGTATATAAGCAGTCATTCGTTGCATCCAAGATTAGAGTTGTTTCAGTCAGAGAATATCAGCTTATGCTCTTCTATTTTCTCTGAAACTCAAACATGAGGAACACACAACAACGTGTTCTGATTGCCGAAGTCTGTCTTTCGTTGATCGTTGTTGTCGGTCTCAGCAATTCGAGGCCTCTGGTTGGCGCAGAAAACGCTGAACATCCAACGAGGAAGCTTGCTAATGATAATTCAGGTAATCACGCGCAGAAATATTTCTATACTTCAGTTATGGCATATGATTTTGCTGTCGGCCAATGAAGACAAGTTTAGTATCAGTTTTGTTTGTTTGTGTTTCACTCTCACGGGACTCGGGTATTGAAAATTAATTTACTTTTCAATTAACGAGGTATTGCCTTATTGGATTGCTTGTTGATCGAGTGTGAATTCGAATTTTATTCCTATCATTTTTCTTTCCCGTTATTTTAGTTAGGCGGTCGTCCACTAATGATAGTTGATAAATTTTTAAAATAAAAATGACTCTCTTCAAATGTTTAGACAAATTAAAAAAAAAAACTTTTCAATTTTTAAAATATTAAAAGTTGTAATTACATTTGTCTTAAATGAGTGTAACGATTGGAGTTTTTATAAGTATATTCACTTAACAAGTGCCTGAGTTTAATTATAATGCACCCAAAGTTAATTAAAAATATTTTTAAATTTCATTTATTTTTCATTTATATAAATTGATGAAAATCAAACATGGGATTCAAATTGCACCAAATTAATATTTAGGGAATTAAAATTGTACAATTTATATTTTAAAAGAATCAAAATTATATTTAAACTTTGTACAAATTATTCCATAGATATAAATAAAAAATATTCTAATGCATAAAATTATTTGTAGAAATAAATATAAAAAATACAAATAAAATTTTGGATCACTCAAATGGGGATCCCATCCATCATCCTCCACCTCATCGTTCCCTAATTTTGTTATACTCCCTCTCTAAGGTTGACAATCCCCTCGCCGCAACTCAATATTGACTTCTTGTAGGGCCGCTTCCCTACATGCTAATTCTATGTTCAGTACATTTCTTCCATTTTGCCAACCTATGAGGAAGCAGAGGGACCACAAGTGGAGTGCCCAATTCCAATTGAAGGTGCCTTTGCAAGTTTGCCCTAAAATCATAAATCCTCTGTCCATTTGATTTACCAACGGTCTAAAGTCAGGTTGACTCTTCGGCTTAGGGAGAAAGCTATGAAGCATTGGAAGTACTAAAGGAGGAAGCTTGCTAGGCGGCTCAAATTTTTGCAGTCTTTTGAGTTCCTTTAGCTTGCAAAAGCAAAATTTTAAAATTAGTAATTCATTTTAACCTTTCAACTTCGACGAAAATTGAAAATCCATACATACTTTCATAATTTTCCGAGTGCTCGTCCACCTGAGTGTGGTTGTTCTGGTAAGTGCACTTAAACACCCAAAAAATAGTTGGAGGCTTCCTACTTCTTCTCTTACATTTTAGAGTATTAGTATAATACACACAAGTTAAAAACTTAATTACCATGCAAATTAAATAAATTATACAAGTTGCCTTTTGTAAACTTAGTGATCGGTATGGAATCACTAGTGTGTTATATCTGCCTCTGTTTGCGGGTGGAAGCTTGGCTCTTTTTGTTCCGCTCAGAGACATCTTGGTAGTCTTGTGCATTCGAAGCTTACCTCAACCTCACTCAAGAGCCTTCATCGATCCACTAGGATTTTTGGCCTTTTTCCCGTGCCTTCCTCATCATTTGTTTGTTCAATAGTCTTCAACTGAAAATTTCTCTTGATGTTTATTTGATTGTGTGCATTCCATCCATATTTAGGTTAGAAAATAGAACAAACTAACTCAACATTTCTTAATACTGAAATAAACATTTAATTAATTTATAAAAATAAAAGAAATATCATTTCTTACTAAAACATATCCTACCACATATCCTTTTCCCGCGTGTGCACCTCCTTCCAACAGTTCCACGCATCCACGAACATTTTATCTCTAATTGCGTGGATAGACTTAACAGTGATCATGGGCTCGGTGAATCTGTTCAAAAAAAGAAAAAAGAGTACTTTAATGATCTAAATTCATATATAAAATGGACAAATA
The DNA here is from genome assembly GCA_020226215.1 of Sindora glabra. Taxonomy (NCBI): domain Eukaryota; kingdom Viridiplantae; phylum Streptophyta; class Magnoliopsida; order Fabales; family Fabaceae; genus Sindora; species Sindora glabra. The sequence goes on from CM035228.1 coordinate 89,150,264, forward strand.
AATAAAATGCAATAAATGTAAAAAATACTTACTGCATCCTCTCTGCTCAGTCCAAATCCCTGTATTATCTACAACCAAGGAGGGAGAAGGTTGTTGTTGCATAGAAGTAGCTTTCAACTAAATTGTGGAGGAAGAGACCGCAACAAACTGCTGTTATTAGAGTATAGGAGTGGAAATGAAGTTGAACGAGCCACTAGCAAAGAACTATGTGCCCCGATGTGGATGGGTTGACAAAGGTATAGGAAGTAGAGTCGCTAGTGGTGTATGGATAAAACGGGTGAGTAAAATTAAATAGACTCACCATTTTACCAAAATGTATTTTTTGGGTTAACAATTTTGAACAACTATAATTTTGCATTTATCTATTCGTTTTGGATTTTTTCTTATTTTATATAATTTTTTCAAGATTTATTTATTTGCAAATAAGTGAAAGTGGCCTACCTTCTTAGAACCATAAAAATGACTATTTAATAAATTTTTTCATTTTTTCTATTTGTGTTTTATTTAATTAATTTTAGATTTTGTTATAATATTTTATCAAACATATAATAGAAATCTAAAAATCAAATAACATCAAAAGTTATAAAAATGAAATACAAAAAATAATCTCCTAAAAAAATGCCAAAAATTGAAGAAACGAAAAGGGTAGAGATCAGAGAATTGAAATCAAAGGCAACTCTTATATCTTATTTTGAAATTATGGCCCAAAACATAGCTTTTGTTTCATCTTGATACTAGGTAAAGGGATATTGATAGTTATGGAGGTAGATGAAGTAAAATATAGAGTTCTCCAAGGGAGGTGAATGAAGATGAAATTGAACTTACAAATAAATAAGAGGGAGTGTAAGGCTAATAATGAGGAAAAAAATGTAAAATTTGCTTTATTCATAACCTAAAACTTTAGACATCGGTTCATTTGTAGGAATCGACATAAAAAATAATATACATTAGTTTAAAGTTTTCCTCATATTTTAAAAGACATTATCAATTCAACAAATCTTAGATGTTGATTAATTTAAAATGATGTTTAAAGTCTACTAAAAAAATACATCAATTTTTTTTAAACTAATGTTTTAAATTTGCTTATTTTCCATAGTAACCCAATGGTGCTATACCTTTGTATGTTGATTTCGTTCAAAATTGATGTGCTTAGATGCTTAAAATACCTTTAGGTGAAGGTGACTTTCAAAATTAATGGCTTGAGTTTTTGTGATTTCTCAGTAACCTTTTAATTACTATACATTTAGACATTAGCTTATTAAAAAATTGATATGTTAATTTTTTATATTTCTCAACAAAATATTTGAAATATCTTTAAACGATGATTACTTTAAAAAGCTGACATCCTAAATTTCTTTTAAATGTGGTGATTTTAGAAATTGATGACTTAAATTTTTGTGGGAATGGGAACATGATTATTCATAAAATTCAAATTTCAAAAATATCACCATTCCATAACACAAATTGGCCTTCCTAGCTTATGTATATGTGACAATATCTATTTGCATTTTTGTAATAGTCTAAATAATTTTGAGGTAGTAGAAATGCATGATTTATAAAAACATTTAAACAGGAATAATTTATTTATTTATTTTTCATAATAATTTTTAAATTACAAAATAATTTGATGAATCAAAATATTTAAAAGAAATGTTATGAAATCGAAAGTTCTCAAATAAAATTATTTATAAAAAAACTCTTAAATCTATTTCTACAATTCTTATAATATAATTTTAAATATTTTGAACCGATAGAATCGGTAGTGGGGGAATAAATGTTAACCACAAACATAAAAGGATAAAATAATACAATACAATCATAGTATCTTGATTGATATATGGATGGATTGGTCTCACCATTTATATATAATATAATATAATATACTATAATATGATATGATATGATATAATTTTTTTCACATATGATATAATTTATGTATAAGATGGGGTTTAGAATTGATTTCATTTTATATGTAAGTTGTGAGTCATTTATAGTTTATTTAAATTTTTTTAATAGGTTATAGGTGAGCAATTAGTTAACGATAGCTCATAGTAATCCTTCAATACAAATTCATGGGTTTGTCTCATTTCCTTGGTTTCATAAATAACCTTAACTAATAATAATAATAATAATAATAATAATAATAATAATAATAATATAATAATAATAATATAATAATAATAATAATAATAATTTTTCTCCTGCATACATTATATATTTAAATTTGCCTCTTCAGTGAGTAATAATTTATATGAAGGAACTTCAATTTAAATAGAGCTATCAAATGGATTGTGGCATGTGAATTAAGTCAATTCGGTTTATGGATATGAATAAATCAAATTATTTAAAATTTAATTTATTTTAATTATGAGCTTATATAAATTGATTTGTAGAGGTTAAAGTTTGGACTAATTTGTGAATTTGCAATTAAAGTTTGCAACTTATGAATCAAACCACAAATATAAATTGGATTAAATTACTTAAAATTTGAGTTAATTTTTAAGTTTATGTAAACACCTCTAAATTTAATTGTAAGCATAAACTAACATGAGAATGTCATTACCCTGTATGTAGTATGTGATTTGCACAAAGTTAATGGTCAACATTGGTAAACAATAGTTAATTATGATATATAATTAATGATGATGAACTATGATAAATGACAATGTGTGATGTTTAAAGGTAGTGGGCATTGATGAATGATGGTAAGTAATGATCAATGAAAATAGATAATGATGGATGGTAATCAATAATAATGGGTAATGATTAGTGACACAATGGTTAATAATAATAAGTTATAGGAAATAATAAATAATGGTAAGAAGTGGTAGGTGATGATTAAAGGAAGTAATTAATAATAAGCAGTTATTAATGATAATGAGTAGTGGTGAAACTAATTAATAGTAATAAATGGTGGAAGACAATGTAGGTAAATGATATACTGAAGTGGTAATGATGATAAAGATTTAATAGAAAGATAAATAAAATAGTATTTTTATATTATTAAAATATTCTTATATCTTGAACTAGTTGAATAGAATATTCTGCCAAAAACATCAAAAGGTGAATATTTCTAACTCAATTTTCCTTAATTTTGAATAAGAATTTGACCTTCCCTTTAAAATCTTTACAACTTAAAACATTTTAAAAAGTGTGAAAAAATTTCGTGAGGGAAATGCAACCTATCAAATATCATCAATCATTCCTCCAATATTTAGTTGTCTATTGCAGGCACAATGCAAAATGCTGTCAAGTAAACAACCAGTGCTTGCACAAAGATCCCTCGCTAGTAGTCAATTCAATTCATTTACTTGTTAATCCCGCAATTCTTGAGTTGCTGAGATTCATTTGTTTCGGTAAAAATTTTTTTTATAAGAATATAATCATAAATTATTAAGATAATAAAAAATATTTATATATTTCATACTAAAACAGAGTTTGGTACGTAAAAGATAATTTTTTTTAAAAAGAAATTCTTTTCCTTCATTACAATAGCATTAGGTATTATTTTTTATAATAATAATGAAGATAATATATTACTCTTCTAACCATATGGAAACATATAAAATTTTCTTATGAAAAATATCTTGCAAAAAAATAATTTAAAATTCTTTTCTCCCTACTACATTAAGCGCATAGGTGCTTCACATTAGAGAAAAAAAAAGAATTAAAACAAGTGCCAACAACTATGTCAATTATTCTCTGATCTGCCTTAAAAATGAGAGTTTTGACTCGAATTCTATGCAAATCATTTGACACATTTATCTAAATTTGCAACTCAAATTGCCCAATTGTTTACACTTTGATCATCATGATATTCTTCAAAAGGGTGTAAAATTGTATGCTTGGTAGGGGAGCATATGGTAAGCAGGAAGCTTCTGGTTTTAAATCTATGGCTTCTCTTACTTGCAATTGTCATTTAGTAACTATTACACACATATATAACCATGTCTGCATGCATGAAATTTGTAGGCTTCATCAGCATTGATTGTGGGATGACAGTGGATTACATAGACACAAATACTGGTATATGGTATCAGCCAGACACGGGATTTGTGGAAACGGGAAAAAATTATATCTTGTCTCCTAGTAAAGACATCGACAATCCTTACATCGGAAAGCAACTTAGCACATTAAGAAGCTTTCCCGATGGGAAGAGGAATTGTTATGTCTTGAATCCCAAGCAAGGAAAAAGCAACAATTACCTCATAAGAGCATTCTTTGCTTATGGAAATTATGACAACAAAAATCAAAATCCAACTTTCGAACTTTACATTGGAGTCTATTACTGGGACACAATTCAAATCACAGACTCATACTTTTATACTGAGATTAACTATACACCCTCGTCAAATACTATATATGTATGCCTTGTGAATACCGGCCTAGGAACACCTTTCATTTCATCCTTGGAATTAAGGCCTTTGAACAATTCTCTTTATCAAACATTTTCCACTTCATTACCTCAATATCTTCAAGGACGGTATGCATTGGCATTCATTCTACTACCGTCATATCAGGTAACTAAATAACTTCTACATACTATTTTCTTTTGTACAGATTAGAAGGGAGGGAAATTCTAAGCACTCTAAAGATTTCAAACCTAGGGTGTATCTTATCTAATGACCTAAAATTTGCACGCCATTTTAGGTTTGGAATCTTTGGAGGTACGTAGCAAACATGACTTAGAGGGAAAGCAATGATAGAAAGTGGCCACATATTTATTTTTCTTACAATCAATTCAGGTACAAGGATGATATCTATGATCGAATCTGGAATACTTTTGGGATAGACAATCGGTTGCATTCAATATATCAGTTAATGTAGATATCACAAAGGATGATTACAGGATACCAGAACAAGTGCTAACAACTGCAGTGCAGCCCAGAATCGTTCCAAAGCCATGGATTTCCGTCATGAATATGAATCTAGTTTTGAGTATTATATCTATCTTCACTTCCTCGAAACAGAGCAGCATCCGCAGGGCCAAAAAAGGACAATCGAAATCACCATTGATGATCAATCTGTTCTTTCGGCCCTATTAGTCTAGAATTCATGAAGCCACTCACTATCACTAGCAATTATACAATGGAAGGTTATGCCCATTTTTCGCTGAGCGCCTCACCAAAATCTGATCTTCCTCCAATCCTCAATGCTTTAGAGGTTCAGAGTAACAAGACAAACAAATCCCCCAACAGATACAGAAGATGGTATGTTTTCCCACTGCTCTTTCCCATTTCTTTTTTAACTGGCAGGTTATCATCACCTATCATATCAGGATTCTATATTTTTCCTTTTATTTTTTTTATCATTTTTAAAGAAATAAAGATATAATCTTTATTTTGTGATCCATTACTTTTTTTATTGAAATCCATGATTTAAAAAAAAAAAATTATATTTATTTCTTTTCAAAATTTGACCATATATTTTCTAAGATCCAAATCCATATCTATATGCTATCTTGGATATTCCATCAGTTTTAATTCTCAATACTTTATACCATGACATTGCTGGCAGCTAAATAGAATAGAATGATGAATCCTAGCTCGTCTAAGTTGCAAAATACATTTTAAAAGTGAAATATTATAATTCTTAAAAAAATTAATAATTTATACTTAAATAAATGATAATTAATAAAAAATTATTTTTAAATTTATAATTATCCATTCCTTTAGTTTTTCTATCAAGGATTGTAATTTTTCACTTTATTTTCTAAAATGTATCTTAACTTTAAAGGAAGTAAATCCAATAATGTGAATGACAAAGAAAATAGCTAAAATGTTTTTGGCATGTATTATAGAATGAAATGGGCTATTCCATCATTCATTTATAAAATGACTTTTTTACATTCATATTCCTCTCATTTTGTATGTATTTTAATATTATTCTTCCTAATAAATAATAAAATAATATTATATTTTAATATTTTTATAAAATATTTTAATAATTAATTTTTTAATAATAAAATATAAAATATGATATTTTATATTCTTATAAAAAATTATTTAGTCTAAAAAATTTAGTTAATTAGAATTTTATACTAAATTTTTTATAATTATAATTTTGATAATAAAATTTAAAATATGATAATTTTTTTGTCATTAATTATATTATATATTTTCATTATATTTATTTTAATATTTATCACTTTTATAATAAATATATTATTATCATTAACTACTCCTTTGTCATTCTAGACTTACATTTTTTTAATATACCAAAAACAAAATGAAAAGAATGTGCACTCCATTTTTAACAGTACTAAATATAATTTTAAGATAATTATTCTATTCTTTTTTTTTGAATTATTATTCCCATCCCATTCTATTTTATTAAATTAAACACAACTTAAATTTCTCTCTGCCATTGAAAATATCAGTTAATGCTGTCTTGAAAATCAAACAAATATATGGGATTTCCAGCACTGATTGGCTAGGCGATCCATGTGTTCCATCTACTCTGTCATGGGACCGGTCTGGGTTGTAGCGCTGATAATATTCCAAGGATCACCTCCATGTGAGTGTCTTGTTACATATTTGCTGATAATAGTCTCCCCGGATTGATGATTGATGATTTCAAGCATAGTTTAAAATTGAATTGAATCCGCCGGACTAATAAATTATTGAATCCATTGATGAATTAATTCGATTAAAATTGTTAGATTGAAAATATACGTGAATTAGTAAAAATTGATTAAAGTTAATTTGAATAGATAAAAATCAATAAATTGAATCAATTTTTTATTTTTTAAATAAAATTTTTATAATTTTATAATAATTAAAATATAATACTTTTGAAATTTTATGCAAATTAAATTTTATTTTTTCAACTACTTCTAATATAAAATATTATTATATTATGTATATTTTATTATTTTAAATGTATATTACTAATGTGTATATATATATAATTTATATTTTTAAAATTAAAATTGATTTATTTTATCTAATTTAATAATCCATTCGATTTTAAAACTTTCAAAAGTCTTGTGGGGACACTCTATCATTTTTTTCTCATAATTGCCACATAAAGATATAAGTCTGTCAAAGTAATAGGGGATTACATTTTTTTTTTTTTTAATTTTTTACGAGCCTAATTTTGATGGATGAACTTCATTTTTAAGAACATAATCTACATTAATAGTTGATCCTCGTTCATTTTTGAAAGTTTTTAGAGTCATTTTATTTCTTGTTTTTCCTAATTTAAACCGGCAAGTCTAAAATGTCCGAAGGATTTCAAGCAGGAACCTAAGCTCAAGCAACTTGACAGGGAAGATAGCTACTTCATTCATGAATCTCACAAGATTAGAGAGCCTGTAAGTTATTTTTGAGGAGCATTTGTGACGGAATGTTTTCTGTATGTAAAATACTACAATATAATTATATAATATTGAGGAAAATATTTTATTTATTTAATATTAAATATAAAAATTTTAAAAATATAATTTATTTTATTTTAAAAAATTTACTTTCTTTTATTACCAAAATTTTTAAAATTAGATGGAGCTTAAGTTGATGGCATATAGACATGAGTGCATGATTATAAAATGTCACAGGGATTTGTCGAACAATGAATTGACAGGATCACTGCCTGAATTTCTTGCAGAAATGCCCTATTTAAAAATCCTGTAAGTTTAAGGTTTTTAGAATATTTTTTTAAGGCTTTTAGAATTATACAGTGATTTTCTTAACTCAAAAATTAATATAATTTATAAATCATCTCATGACATCTTCGCAGTAATTTGAGTGGGAACAAGCTCACAGGTTCAATTCCGAAGGCTCTGAAGGGAAGGTTAGACAACAAAACCCTTCAATTAAGGTCAGCATTTCTTCCATGTCAGACTCCAGGTCATTGTCCATCTGTGATACTCCAAAGCCCCATTGCTGCCTTCTATTCATCGTATTAGTGGTTAATTAATATAATTAATTGTTAACTTTTAATTGTTAATTGATTTAAATAATTGATAATATTAATTATTTAAATAAATTTTTTAATAAAATTAATTATTTATATATAAAATAACTTATAATGACATAAATATATATTATAATATATTTGAATATATGTATGTATGTATACGTGTATGTATATATATATACATACATACATACATACATATATATATATATATATATATATATATATATATATATATATATATATATATATATATATATATAAACTAATTTTATTAATTTTAACTTTCAATGTGAAAATAATTTAAATTCATTAATTAAATAATTATATAACAAAAATTTTAACATATTATAATAATTATTTTGTTAAAATATTAATTTTATTGTGTTAATTTAAATAATAAAAAATTAAATAATTATTTATTATTTACAAAAAAATTGTTTTACTTTAATATATATTAGATTAGTACATATATAATTAAGAATATATAATAGCTTCATCATTAAGTACAAAGTTTTATAAGTTAATGAGTATACTTTTGAAATTTTAATAAAATAATGAGCCAAAAAAAACTATTATTATATAATTTAAGAAAATTTTTAGTTTTTATATGCATTTAATAAATTAATTTTTTGAAAATATCAGGATCTTCAACTTTTTCAAATTAATTAATTAAAGGTTAATAAATTAATTGAATCAAAATCAGTTCTTTACCAAATATCTAAAATAACTAATTAAATCAGAATTAACTATTTACCAAATATCTAAAATAATTGATGGAAATCAAATAAAATGGTTTAATCAATTAAAAATTAATAAAAAATTATTTATCAAACATTTTCATAATCTAATTATAAAATTCAAAAATCACGGGCCTTACATTGATATAATCGCGGTGGAACTAGAAAATTTTTATTGTGACGCCAACTATACACATGTATAAAAGTATTATGAGTAAAAAGTTTTAAGCTCAGAACAAAATTTTAAAAAGTAAAACTATATAATAAATATTTAAAATTAAATTTTTTATTCTGTACGCAGTTTTATTCAATTATTATTACGTACTTATATTTTAAAAGTTTTAAACTGAGCACAATATAATTATTCATTTTAAAATTTTTATATATAAGTATTTAATTCAGAATTCGGTAGAATTATAAAAATGACATAGTAATTTTATTTAAATTTAATTGAGAAAATAACTTTAAAACAATATGACCATTTACAATAGATTTAACGTTTTTATTTAAACAAGTTATTATATTTCATCTAACAGAATAACCAAAATCAAATTTAATGAAAATCTTCCTTTCTTTCTATATTTTTGCAAATGTAATATATTCTTGTCTTTTATGTTATCATCCAGTGCGTTAATCTTTTTAAATCATCTTATTTAAAAAATGAATAATTATAAATTATAATAGTAATAATTTACTGGTGTGAGATAACAAAATAATTTATTCACTTCCAAAATATCAAATACATATACATATGTAAAAAAAGTGAGTAAAAAGTGAGTTTCAATTTGCTTCATTATTAGTGTAAAATATCTTGTACTATCAATGAATTATATAAAGATATATTATTAAAAAAATAATAATAAATAAGAATTTTTATTAGTAGTAAATGAATTTTAATATTTTTTATTAATATAATAATGTATAAGTAAATGATAGTGTAAGTTAATTTATATTGACAGTAAATTAAATTTAAATTAAAAAATTAAGTATATTTTGTTTTGAATAATAAGTTTTTTAACAAAATAATAAAACATTTTATTTGGAAATTACACAATATATGAAGGGACAGTCCTAAAATTTTTGGGGACCAACATGTAATTTTCTAAAACTCAAATTAAAAATTTATAATGTATGCTTAAGTCCGCCCCCGCTTATAATGACTGATATTCTATTTTTTTGGTCCATGCTGCATTATTTGCCTAGTCTGGATGGAAATTCAGGTTTTTGTTTGAAGGGTTCCTGCAAAAGAAAGAAGTTTGTGGTTCCACTCGTCTTATCGATGGCTGCTTTGATCATAATCACCGTATGTGCTCACGTAATCTGGAGACTTCAAAGGAAAAAACAACATGGTAATCTCGTAACTTATTTGGCATAATAAAAAATATAATTTTATTTTATTTTCAAATAAATCTTTTTAATATAATATTTTCCTTTAAATAAAAAATATTTATATTTATATTATTATGAAATTCATAAAATTTAGTAAAAATTTCACTAGAATTTATTTCATTTGACTTAAAAAATATATTATATAAAAGATTTATTTTTTTAACATTGTATATACCATAATACTATTAAAATATTTTTTTATTGTATTACATGTATTTTTCAATATATTCTAAATAAAAATATTCATTTGAAACGAATTGAAATCATTATTTTTAACAAAATTTTTAAATAATAGAATTCATTTATAAATGAATTGAATTAATTTTTATGAAATCAATTCTAAAAAAATTTTATGCCCAAATTACCTAATTCTAGAAACTATAAAGTTGAAGCATTACATCTGTACATTTAACGAATAAGATTTAGGTTCCATTTGTTTTGTAGAAAATTTATTTTATAAAATATAATTATAAAATATAAGGATGAGGAAAAATATTTTAATTGTTTAATCTTAAATATAAAGAGTTTAAGGAAGCTAACTTTTCCCTTTTTTCAAAAAGAAATTTATTTTCTTTTATTACTATAATTTTAAGTATTTTTTTAATAATGTTATTTCTTCATTAATATATATATATATATGTGTGTGTGTATGTATGTAAATAATTTTTTTTTAACAAAAATGCTTTCCGACTAAATAAAATAGAGTTTTGGTTTGATAATTTTCATTGCTTCAGTGACAGTCGAACAATTCAAGGAGGAAGGATTGGTGAAATCGAAAAGTCGTGCATATTCTTATGCTGAGGTTATTGACATCACTAATAACTTCAAAACTATAATCGGGGAAGGTGGATTTGGAAAAGTATACCTTGGCACTCTACCAGACGATACTCAAGTTGCAATTAAGTTGCTCTCACTATCTTCGAAGCAGGGCTATAAGGCATTTCAATCAGAGGTTAGATTCATCAGTCAATATATATGTGTAGAGAGAGAGCTCAGATGAGAAGAGTATTTTTATATGAATGAAGTAAATAGTTACCATCAGATCTTACATTAATGATTAATATTAAATGTGATATTTAATGGACATGATTCAATCCTATAATCGTAACTCTCGTATAAAAATACATTTCTTATTTGATACATACATATATATATATATATAACAGAACAGCAATTGATGGAGTCAAAATTTTTATTGCAGGCAGAACTCCTACTGTTTCTTCACCATAGGAACTTGGTCTCTCTGATGGGTTACTGTGATGAAGGTGAAGTGAAGGCATTGATTTATGAATATATGGACAATGGGAATCTGCATCACAACTTATCAGGTTAGTCAAATTTTGAGCATAAAAGCTTTCTAATACCTTTGATTTTATTGTGAGAATTTCTTATCCTTCAAATGGATAGGCTTCATGAATAATTCAAACAGTCTGATCAAAAGCAAATCAAACTTGGTAAATGCTCATTACAATTGTTTGAAACAAATTATACCTGTAAAATGAATTGTTCCAATAACATATATTAACCCTTGGTTGGTATAAACCTAAGCTCTAAAGCTAGCAGCATACAAAATTCCAGCTGACTTACAGATTAATGCTTTATTGCAGAGAAAGCCCCAAACGTTCTGAATTGGAAAGAGAGACTTCAAATTGCTGTTGATGCAGCACATGGTTTGCCTCTGAACTTGACTTCCCAAAATTTCCTTCTTTTCCCTGTGAAGTAAATTCATCTCGATGCTCATTTGACACACAGGATTGGACTATCTACATAATGGTTGTAAGCCACCTGTAATCCACAGGGACCTCAAGACTAGTAATATCTTGCTAAATGCTAAAATGCAAGCCAAGATTGCAGACTTTGGCCTCTCCAGAGCTTTCCCCAATGATTCTGATTCATATATCCTAACTCACCCCGCTGGCACACCCGGTTACCTCGATCCTCAGTAAGCCCCCCCCTCCCCCCCCCAAAAAAAAAAAAAAAAAGAACTAATAAATCTGCAAAGTATTTTCTAAGGACAGCTGTTTGAGCTGTCATTACATGCATGCTAAGCAATCTATAATGTTTTTGTTGCAGATTTCAGATATCCAAAAAGAGTGATATTTATAGCTTTGGGATAATTTTGTTTGAGCTAATCACAGGCCAGCCAGCAGTAAAACAAACTGCTGAAGGCGCAATTCATATACTCCACTGGGTTATTCCTGAGTTCAGAGAAGGTGGTATCATTAACATCATAGATCAAAGGTTACTGGGAAAATATAGTGTTGCTTCTGTGCAGAAGGCTGTAGATGTGGCCATGTCATGCACTCCAACGGCTGCAGCACAGAGGCCCGACATCAGTCTCGTACTTGCGGAGCTTAAGGAATGTTTGTCTTTGGAAATGGTTCAAGGTGCAAAATCTTCGATCTTTGATTCGCAAATCACTGAGATTTCCGCAAGATAGTGTGGTGCTGCTACTGTAACTTGTGTTCGAGTCGCAGCTCAGATTGAAATCGAGCACCGCAAGAAATTGCAACCCGAGAGGAAGAAAATAAATAAATAAACGAATTCTGTGCATTTTTATATTTTGTTAAATTTTTACTCTGATCAAACGATCAAGTTGAGTAATTTTTATTTCAAAGAAGACTTCGGGTTCTAGTCAGAAAAGTTTTGTTGAGCTTGACTTAAATTTTTATTGTTTTTTATTTGTAATTATTTCCTATGATTATCTTTTTATTTAAATTAAAAATTTTAAATATTTATATTCACTAAAGGTTTGAAGTACAAAAAAGATATGAAGTAAGTAAACATGAAGATTATGTGACAACCTTTATAAAATTTTGAAAGAGATATACGAACAATAATTAAAAGTTGCAAGATTATGATAAAAAATCTTTACACTCAGTATCCCATAATCTTTTATTATTATAGTGAATTTTTTTCATAAATATTTTTTTTTACAATTTGAGATTTTTCATTTTAAATTATTCATATGCTTTATTGCGTTATTATAATTGATTTAATTATTTGATATTTGTATGTTTAAAAAAAGGGATATTTTTTCATCAGATTTTAATGGTTTGGGCTACAATAGAATAAATTATACTTTACTCCTAAAAGAAGAGTTTTTTCTCACTTCTAAAAATATAAAAATGAAAAAACATGCAGGCTTACACAAATGCAAAGTCTTACATTTTTTGTGTTTGATTCTTTTCTTTTAATTGTTGTTGCATCTGAATTCTGACCAAATGATGGTAGTAATTTTCATAAATTAGGGTGGTAGTGAACTTAAAATAAAGTAGTAAAGGATGGTAATGAATCTAAAATAAAGTAGTAAGAAAAGTATATTTGAGTAGCAATTTCATTGATAAAAGGAGGAAAAAAATGAGATTACGAAAAAAAAAAAAAACTCATACCAAAATTTTATCAATCAAGTCCTGGGTTTCCGCAGTTGATGATGGTTTATGTGTCTACAATGTTCAAGCGTACATGGAAAGTAAGAACTGTTTTACCCCTGAATGTGGTGGAGGTGGAGGTCAAAGATGGGAAAAGTTTCTTAGATGATGATGACGATACGGAAGCATGTTATCATAAAAGAATAGACGTTTAATGTAATTTAGCTTTTAACCTTTTCTTGGCCGTGCTTTTAACTTATTTTATAGATGAAGATAATAAACAAATTAAAAAGAGATATAAAAAGTGCTTGATCATCGTCAAAGTTACATTTCAAACACACCAAAAATACCTCATCCTTTTTCTCTAATTGGTAGTACATATTATCAAAAATGAAAATAGTGTTTACACTTTTACTCTCAATACAAGTAATTTCACCAAAAAAGTAAGAACTAATGATAGGATCTCAAGTCACCCTCGTAAGGTTATAAATACAAATTTTCTCACCTTATACATTGATCTCTTTAATTATACATTTATTTATATATCAAAAGACTAGATAAAGGAATTTTCATTTAAATAGGAGAATAATTTAAAATAGAAAATAACCTTTGATAGCAAACCTAATTTAAATAGAAGAATAACCTAAAATAGGAAATAATTACCAATTGACAATTATTAGAATTTGAATCAAATCCAAATAATCTCTACATCCACATAAATTTCATTGTCAAAAGTCTACAAGCTCCCAATCTTAAATCATCTTCTCTAAAAGCATCAATAAATCTTCGCTCCCAATAAAGTATTAGCACTTTACCCATGCATCAAAATTTGTTTCATTTTCTCCACAAAGATATCACTAAACGAAACTACTGGAAATCTCAAACAGATTTATAGCCCAAACAAAATCTTGAATTGATAAATTCAAAAACAAATCTATGCCAAAACTTCTTTATTCAAATTGTATGCAATAGCTATTCAACCAAGACCATTTGAACAATCAAGATCCAATCTTGATAGATATGGGCTCTGATACTATTTATTAGGAAAATTTTGAATGGTAATTAATAATGCATTAGCATAATAAATGATCAAAGAAGCATAAATTAACAAAATACAAAAATTTAATGTGATTTGAGTTTTAGCCTATTGCACGGTGAAGATGAAAAACAAAATTCACTAGGAGAAATCAAAGAGGGACATATGAAGTGTTTGACCATTCTCAAATACTCATCCCAAATATACTCAAAATACTTTATAGTCTTTCTCTAATTATTGGTGCATATTCTTAAATATGGCATATATATTCTTTACTCTTAATACAAATAACTTCACCAAAAAAGTAAGAGCTAATTATGGGATTTCAAGTAATCCTTCAGGGGGTTACAAATATAAACTCTCTCATCTTATATATTGGTCTCTTTGATAATATAAGCATTTATATATTAAAAGATTAGATAAAAGAATCATAACAATTCAAAACAGGAAATAATTTTAAATTGATATTTCATAATCCAACCTAAGGCACATTATTAACATAGGGAGTTGCCCTTTACAACCCCTTACCAACCTACTAAACAAAATAAAAATGAAATAATGCAACGAGTCATGATTCCTTAATCGTTAACGGATATAAGTACTCTCAACGGTAAAATGCAAACAAATGCAAACTTGCTATACAATAGATAAGTACATGTATAATTTCTTATTCCAACTATCTAGTGGTTCATATTAGTGTCAAAATGCTTGAACAGGCCTATTTTCCTTCGAACAAATAGTAATTAGATACCTAAGGGAAAGATTACCCATAGAAAGAAGAAAAAGAAATAGAATGAGTTTTCATAGAAAACTCATTAAATAAATAAGTAAGGATAATAATAAAAAAAATATTAAAATTAAGTAGAATGTAATTTTAACATTCCATAAAGTTCTTGAACCATTACTTAGAATTATCTATTCAAGAAAGAAAAAGATAGCCACACTTTTTTTAAGGAAAACAACTATATAAAAATTTGCTTACCATACAAAGGAATAGATATAATGTATCTAATTTAAAATTTAGTTATTATCACTTCACCTACCTTATAACATTACACTCAACAAAAATGTTTTAGTTACCAAACTTTTGCATGCATAGATATAATCTTGTTGGCCATTCATAATTGTACATTAGTAACCTTATATACAATTTAATAATATCAATGCATAACTCTTTGTGTTCAAATGAATTGATTTAAAGTAATTCAATATAATTATAATCAAAATTAAAAGTAAATAAATCTCCTTATGACATCTAATTATCCTTATCCTATCACAAATTCGTTGTTATTCTTTTAATGTTTGTCTTATTCCCTTACAAATGATTTTTTTGGATCTAGTTTATATTACAATTCACATATTTCATTTATCCTTTTCATATTTCACATCTTAATCACATTCCATTCTAGGATTTTAGCATTAGAAATTAAATACAAATGCGTTAATAAGCTAAATATGTAAATATACAAATCGTATATTACCACTATCTCATAAAATTATAAGAAACATATAAAACTAGAAAATACAAGATGCTAATTAATTATATAATCTATTATAAAGGTTTAGAAGCAAAATCTAATCTCTATAGTTAATTATATTAATCCAAAAAGCAATCTAGATGCTATAATCAACTATAGGCATTCAGAGAGCAACATTTTTGAGATAATCGACTATATAGTTAACTATAAGCCTTCTAAGAATAACTTTTAAAGTTATAATTGACTATTTAAATTTTGTAGAAAAATTGCATTTTCACTATTCATTTAGTTATACTTCATCAAATAATCCACGTATACCATTTTAAACCTAGAGTTCCTTGTTAACATAATAATCATACACATTGAAATCATAAACTACAAGAAACTTATTCCTTAATACAAGTCTATATCATTTGATAATCAAATTTTTAATATTCATCAATTTGGTTCAACCAACCTAAAATCATACAAAAACAAGATAATTTAAGTAAATTACGTACTTATCTAAATATGGAGGAGAAACTTAAAAGTAGATGATTAATTACATTGACTTATTCAATAAAAAATTCAAAATAATTAAAAATTCAAAATAATTGGATTACATGTCCAAAATCCTTATTTTCTTTTTCCAAGCAACATTCTATGAAATAATGATCCTATACTTCCAAATTACAAGTATTATGTTGATTTGACTTGAAATTGTTGATGAGTTCTTGAATTGATTAGCTTAACCTTACTAAAAATTGAAAAGAATAAGGATATATGGAAGAAGAAATAAAGTAAGGAAGTTAAGAATGAAAAATGAAATAAAAAGAAGTTATAAGAAAATTTGTTATATATATTAAGGGTAATTTGATAATTCAATAATTAAGCTAGGGGAGCCTAGGGGTAATAAGGAAAAATAAGATTTTTAAATATCTTCTATATATCCTTACTTAATTCTAACTACAAACTCATCTTTCAACATTTTACATCCTCATAGTCTTACTATTATATGCATGTTCTATCACAAAATCCTATTATTTTGCTGTACAATTCTCATTTTGAAAGAAATCATAATAATTAAATAATTTATTTTTTGACACAAAAATATTCTGATTATTTCTAATTTCCTAAAGGGTATGCAATAATTTTTCCCCTTCAAAGAATTCATCCTCAAATTCTTAAGGAACCAGTTTTTCTAATGTTTCTAACATTATATATATATATGATAATAATGTATATATATACAAGGACATTAAACCTTAGGGCTTACTAAAAAAGATACAAGCAGTTCCATTGCATTTCTTGCTTAAATTCCTAAATAGGACCAAACCTTAAGGAACAGATTATTCTAATGAGTTTAATAGTATAAATCGATATTAACATCAAAGCCTTACACTTAACAAATGGTTTATGGGCCATACATTTGATACTTTATAGCCTTATGCTCAGGAAATATTAGGTCATAAAGTACTAATACTATATAGACTTTTGAAGTCTATGTATCTAATCATGTTTGGATATTACTTTTTAATACCCATACACTAATTGCCTATCCCCTAGTAATCAATGCATTTGTTACATTTTATTTAATTCCAAGTCCTTTTATGTCCATTGCCACTTCCATACTGACATTCCAAGTTTAATTCCTCATGTGATAAAGAATTAATTGGATCTTCCATTCAAGAATGATTGCACCATAAACCTAAGCATTTAGTAACAATATTGATAATTTCATCTACTATGCTCTTATACAATTCTTTTGTTGAAGGAGTTTCACTATACAACTAGTATTATTATTATTTGCTATTCTTTATTAAACAAAGGTATAAATTACTTATCCTCTGTCCTAATTATTTATTCTCTCGCTATACCTTAGGTTTATGTGAGAACTCAAAAGGAATTATAATTAGGGACATTACTTATTTCCCATTCATATTTCAATAAACTTAATTAACCTTTTAGGAGTAAACAGGTATTTAGTAGTCTATTTTAATCATAATCATTCTTTTATATTCTTATTTTCTTAGTTAGACTTCAATTGCACAACTCCCTCTCATAGCTTCTTTGGCCACCAAAATTTATGAGCAACTAACTTTTAGTCCTTAGTAACATTGAAATTCTACATAAACATTCTTAGTCTTCTCACTGAATCATTTACAAAAGGAACTTTCTTTTCTTTAAAGATCATAAATATAAGTCCCAAGCATTAACCACTATATAAAATATTCATACCTATCGAATGACTTTTTACACATAGCTAATATATGGTCCAATGCAAATGCCTCACTGATTGAATAAATTTGCTAATTAGATCCTCAATGACTTGTAATTATATAAAATCATTTATTAGGATATACATTTAATAACTTTGCATATCCTAATTCCTTACTTTCAAATTATTATAATTACTACTCTATCACAAATTTTTTGACATCAAATAAGTACACCAAATTTAGTAATAATAATACCAATAATAATAATAATAATAATAATAATAATAATAATAATAATAATGCCAATACTGATGTTAAATCAAATGTAATCGACATCAATAATAGCAATGCTTAAAATATCAACAACAATATTATTTAAAGTAGCATTAGTGATTGGTAATAGTAGGAATAATAGCAATATTAATAATTATAATAATATTAATCATACAAATATATTTATGAGAAAGCAATATTATACATTATAATGTAGGAATTACATTACCATATCTAATAATGGTCATTTAGTTAAACATTTAGATTGCTCAACAGTTAACTAACATGATGATATAAATATCTTACACTATAGTGAATTCAAGGTGGGATAAGACCACAATGCTGCATTAAGTATTTCAAACCAATGGCTCTTGGAATCATATCTTGAGTTGCATTCCAATGAGTTTCTATTTCTAGGCTAGTTACTGTAAGTTATCACTCATTTGTATTATTTTACTTTTACTAGTTTATTTTAAAACCATCAAAAATACTAAAAGACTTTCTTATTGGTCAATTTAATACTAAAAAGAATTCTAAAAATTTGAGAGTTCAAACAATAAGAATCTTAATAAAACTATATTAGTTTAACATATAGGGATCTGGATTTTAAAAGTAATGAGAGTTCAAACAATAAGAATCTTAATAAAACTATATTAGTTTAACATATAGGGATCTAGATTTTAAAAGTAAGTTGCCCATTTTTTTATCTAGTACCTACATTCTTAATTTAAACTAAGGGTTTCCTCCCTAAATTCCAAACTATTAACTTTTATAAATGCAATCACCTTATCAATTACATTAAAATAGCCTCTTGGTTCATTTAATCTTATTCCTAATCTCCATGTTTGCATTTCATCATATATACTTTCAATCTCCTCAGAGCATATCTAAACATATATGTTGCCTACCAAACATTGGAATTCTCATAATTTAACCATTTTTCAATACTTATCTAATGATCTTGTACATCATTTACATACTAAATTCTAAAATGAATTAACTTCATTTCCTTTTATGCTAATAAATCTATTGATAACATCAATTCAAGATAATTTTGAAATCTAACCATTATGTAGGCACCAATCTCTCTTAATTTTTACATACATTATTCGTTTGCTCTTGATTGACTTTTATACATAAATTTTCTAAGCATAATATTATTTAACCTCAAAAAGAGACCAGTTCTTCCCGTCTCATTTCTACACCTTTTCTCTCTAAAATTCTACTTGTGTAATTATATACCAATCTATTTTCTTTAGTTTATTGCTATAAACTCATTTACACTATAATTTTTACATCCAATTTCTATTTACTTTATTATATTATGTAGAACATTTTGCCCTCTAGTTTTCACACCTCTTGTTTTCATCTTAACCATCTATTCAAAATAATATCAAAAGGAAAAGTTAAAGTGTGGTGGGTGTACAATAAATAAAATAGAAACAAATCCTAGTTACTTATTTTATAAAAAAGTCTTATCCCCATTACTCATAGTCATTCTTCCCTCATAAAAATCCTTTTTCTATCAAATCACAACCACTTATCCCAAATTTCATCATTTTCATTTTCTTCTTCCTCTCTTATAATTACTAAAATAATTTAATAAATTGAAGAGCTTAAATGGAGTGTCTTAAAATTTTATAAATTTTGGATGAAATCACTTATTAAAATCTATACAAACACTTTTATAAATCTTCACATATGTAAATTCTAAATATTTCCAATTTTGCAAAAGAAATAACATAAAAGTCATTCAAGGAAACTCTAAATGACACATTAGTTAAATAACTTAAATCATAATATCACTTGATAAAATTAAATACTTGAATTTTATCATGACTTAAGATGAATAGTGATTAAATAATTGGATATACAAAATTATTGTTTTATTTTCAAAATTTGCTAAAATAGAATAATTTAGCAATACAAACTGATTAAAATAAGTACTTTAAAAATTTAAATTAAAAGAAAATGCTAAAAAAGTTTGGGCATTAAATATAATAAATGAAAAATATGTAAAAATTTGAAAGTATAATAAAAAGGAAATAAATATAAATATATGCAAAAAAGGCAAATGGAAAAAAAAATAATAAGAAGGCTCTGGTTTGGGCGGAAAAATGGGATAGAAAAGGAAGTAGAAGTTGACACATATCTTGGAGAAATAAAACCCTCTTTTAGTTGTATAATTAAAAAGGGAATTATTAAACTTGAGAAAAGTTTATACTATTGTGTAGGGGAAGAGAACTTCAATTAGTATGTGCTTTTTTCCCCCGTCATTTTGTTCTATTATAATGTAACTATTATACTGTTTTATTAGTCATAGCTTCAATGACGATGTTTAAGAACTAAAAAAAACTGCTATTTGTTGTTATTTCAAATATTCAAAAGAATCTAGTATTAATTGCGGAATTGACTTTTAATATTTTCTTTAATAAGTTTATTTACTTAATTTTTAAATGAGTTATCAATCATTTTTCCTAATTTTTTTTTATCAGAGGCTTGCTAATTAGTTGCATTATTTACTTTATAGGTAGTTATTGATTTTGGTTAATCACAGGCAGAGTAAAATAAAACTTACCATTTTGACTGAAGTTGCAATTCATCATAAAATGGACACATTGAGTCTTACTAAAGCCCCTGCCCCTTTTCCTTGATTCAAGCAGTATCCTTTATCGAGCAGCAGCCAACAACTTCACATGTCGGCCAGCATCGGCTATTCACGTCCTTTCCTCTGGCGACCCACAATTTGTGTTGTTGCTAAGCCATCGCACCAGACGCAAGCTGCGATTGGTTGATGAAAACAATCGCTACTTTGGCCAATAGCCGCTTAACGGCAGCAAGTTAGCTTAATTCAAGCTATTCATATCATCTTTAAGGATGGTAAGAGTTACCTATACAATTAATTTGGAATTACAATAAAAAAAATTTCTTAGTAATTTAATTGTGAGTATGCAAAACCCTAAACCAGTATTAAATGTTGGGTGTCGGGTTTGAAATAGTTTCTGCCGAAATGTTGGAATATGGATAAAAAGAATGACATCATTATCAATCATTTTTAATAATGTGATTATGTGATTAGAACATTTAAGAGGTTTACGTATCTAGAATTTAGATTTTGAAGTTGATTAGATGTAATAAAGATGTTAATTCTTTATAACATTTCTTTAAAAAATAGTTATTTACTTATTTTAATAATATTTTTTTTAAATGAATTACAATAATCCTTGTTACTATATTTATGTGTTTTTATATGAAAAAAATCATTTATCATAGCTATGTCCCACTTTACATTTACAATATCAAAAAATAAAAAATAAAAAAAACACATAATCCCGTGAAGGTGAGTTGCGCTATTTAAAATAATATATATTCACAACAATTACGACAAAGTAGAGCTTAGAAAACATTTTTTCAAATAAAAATAATGATAAGACAAAAATAAAATGAAGAAAGATAATTTTTAAATACCACTCTTGTAATGCTATGATAATACTCACATGTTTCAACTAATTTTTTTAGAATTTTATAAAAAATATTAATATGGTTATTTTCATTTTAATTAATTTGGTCATCTAAACCATCTAACTCCATGGTAAAATTTGAATGAAATAAAATATTTTAATAATATTAAATGTTATTATAAATGTACTTGGTAATGGATTACTTAACTTCAACATATCATAGACATTATTTTTGTCACTTTTGAAAGATTTTTAGTACAATGATTATAATATAGCCATTAAAATAACAAGAAAGAGGGTTTTTCAATAATTTTTTTAAAATATCTTATTAATAATTTTTAGTTTAAAGTATTAAATTTATCTAATTTTATAACTAAATCTATATATAGAAATTGTCTCAAAAAATTGAAATCATATTCATTGTATTTGTAATTGAATTTAATATCATTTCGTCATTAACAACATTTTAAAATTAAAAGTTTTATTAAAGTAAAAAATTTGTATCAAATAAATCAATTTAAATAAGAAATTTTGATTATACTTTGTGCCGTTATATACAAAATAGTTTTTTAATAAATTTTATCAAATCACCTACCTTGAAAATACATAACAAAATATTAAAGGAGTTAATTATACTTTGTGCCGTTATATCATGTACAGGCAATGATAAATTAGGATATATTTTGAGCTAGAAGTTAATATTAGTATCATAAATTAAATAAAAATTAAGAAAAATTGGATGGGATGGCCATAGGCAATAGCCGGCATTATGTATTCAATGCTTCTATTCTTTGAATTTACCTTCCTATTTTATATATCTTTACTTTTTTCACAATTATTATTTATTATTGATATATTGTATAGATTTGACATATTGTATTTGTGAAATTTCCTAAGCAAATTTAAATAAGACAAGAGGATTGCCTCCGCAATATTGGGATCGCTTGCAATTAAATTCTTCCATTTTCATCGTTCGTTGGCAAAAAAGTATAATGATTTTAAAAAAAATGGAGATACAATATAGACTAAGAAAAGAAGCACAACCAGCAGCTAATGAGCCAAATCCTTTTACTAAGAAAAGAAGGGAAGGATTCGTCTCCAGTCATAAGAGCGTTTGGCAACAAGCAGCCACTTTGCGAGCCTTTGGTTGGATCCATGGAAAAAAGAGGAAAAAAAGTTAAAAATGAAATTTTTAATATTCGAATATTATGAAAATTTTGATATAAAAATTAAAAAATATTTTAAAATTTAATAAAATATTTCTCATTAAATAAATACAGAAAATAGATAAAGTTTTTATAATTATAAAATTATTTTTTTATAATTTATTAAATAATTTTAATAATTTAAAATAGGAGTAGTTTTATTATTTAATAGATTATTTTTTATTTTTAATTAAATTAAATAAAAAATAATATTTTATTTTTATATCTATTTTTATACATATAAATAATAAATAAAAATATTTTTCATATATTTTAATTTTTTTATAATTTTCTCATTACAGTTTTTTTTTGGCCATCATTACATTCAAATATAGGGTAAGAGTCTTAGTCGTAGTTGAGTTAACTAAGACACAACTATGACTTAGAATCAGACACTTTTTAATTAAGAAGGATTACCACGAGCTAATTAAATCATGCCAAGTCAGCTTTGTGACCCCTTATTACTTTTAAATAAAGTATTATTTTCATGTTATTAAAAATTTTCATATCTTTCAATATTTTGGGTGGGTCTCGCATTTCAAAAAGCCGCCTTTAATATTTTCTTCATTTCATCACAATTCACAAGGCGTCATTTTATTATTTTCATTCACAAACTTTTTTTCGTCTTCTTATTCACCAAATATATTTTCTTTCTTTTTATAAAAATTGTTTTATTTTACTATTATTTTTCTTTTATTTGTTGAGCAATGTCTACCTATATATAATATTTAACAAAAGAGTAATATATATTACATCTTTATTTTCTCTCTGTTAAATCTATATATTTACATATATACTCTCATATAAAAAAGAGTGTATCAAACATCCTTTTTAACAAAACTGCTCTTAATGATAGTTACTTTGAAAGCAGTCAAATTACAGCTCACTCAAAAATATTTTACATAATTATATAATTTCAATAATTCCTAAAAAATAATAATTTCAATCATGGCAAAACATGTCCTGAATATTTATTGCAATATATATATATTGCATTAAAAAGAGATATTATAATTATAATTAACTAGTTTCCACTGAATGATGGTCTTCATTGATAATTGCTCAACTCTTGTAAAAAAAAAAAAATTACATCTTATTAAACTTTTAAACAGTAAAAAATTGTTATAAATAATTAAAATATTTAACATAATAAATATAATACTTTAAACAATATTTGTTCACCACCAACACTTTGTAATAATGATAAATAAGCAGAACTTAGAGCCATTAAATTAAGGCACACAAGGATTATTTGGAAAACATGCACATAAATCGTGTTAATAAATAGATCTTATGTGCTATTAAAAAAATAATGGATTATATCTGATTCAGGAAGGATCGTGTACGCTACCAGGCAGCCGCCGCCGGCGAGTACAGAGATAAGCAAAAAGTTTGAGATGAGCCATATGAAGGCGCGCCCAGAATCCTGGTCAGCCATTTATGCTGCAGCAGAAGATGAAGGATGATCAAAATTTTGAAGCCCAGCTCGAAGATTCGTCCAGATCATTAGGCATTTTAATCAAACGGAGTTAGTTTTTACGGGAGGATAATTAACCAGCTGGCGAGGGATGAGAATAAGGGATCATTGGGGCGGAATTTTCCAGCATTTTTCTGTTTCGCACGTAGTTGCTACGAAGCCCGAAAATGGAATTCTTCTATGGTAAATAAAACGCATACGTCTACCGAGAGAGAGGGAGGGAGAGAAGGAGAGAATTTCTCTCGGTATTCGAAACTTTAACGTGGACGCTTGACAGCTTGTAAGCTTGAAAACTTTAGCCATGCGGGGAATGACCCAATGATTCAAAGACAGCGTGCCCCTTACGGTGTCACTTAATAATCGACTGAATTTATTTTCTTATAATTAAGAGCATATGAGTTACACGGATTTTGTTTATAAGTTTTTTTTTTTGGAAAATATATACGCACGAAGGGCACCAAATTCGACTTCTTCAAAAACAAACGATTTAAACTTTCAGATCAAAGGCCTAACAAATCTTTAAGACTTCATTTTAAGATAAAGATATCTTTTAAAACTTATTCTATGTTTTTCAAGACCTAAGTTTGCCTTAATTTTAGTGCTAACTCTTAAAGCCATATTTTAACATAAGAATTGATTTTGCATATTATTTTCTCCAATTTGAATTGAATCCACTAAACCTAACTTCCTTTTTTACAAATGAACCTAGTTGAGTAAAAGATTTTATTTAAAAATTTTTCAATAGCCTTTAAGCATTATTCTAGGTCAAATCCAATAAATAATCTTGAATCACAATTAACCAAATCAAAATATGTACACTCTCCCTTAATTCATGCATATATTTTAAAGATTTTACACCAATCAAATTTAACAATTTTACATAAGAGGCGTAATCCAAACTAAACCTAATCTTAATTAATCTTTCTTGTTTTTGGCATCAATCAAAAACTATAAAACAATATGATAAGTAGGATAATATCCAAACAAAATATGCCATAGAGTGTACTAAGCTAGCCAAATCTAGCTAACAAAATGTCCATTAAAACAAATCCAAGAGTAAACATCATAAACTATCCTTCAAGGCATTAGAAAATGCCATAAAGTATAAGGATAATCAAGTAGAGTCCTAAGGGGATAATGAGGCTAATAGGATAAATATGTCTACTCATTTATGGACTTATCATTCTTATCCTAAGCATTAATTTCCTCCTCAACATCATATTCTTTAGATTCCTTGTTATCCTTCTCATCCTTATCATTATCTCTATCATGCTTGCTGATGCTTTTCCTAATAATCCAAGCCTCAAAAGTGTTCAAACGACCATGAAGGTTCCTAAAACTAAGCTTTAAATTTAGCATGCATGTCTTGATGCATCTTGGAAATATGTTTCATCAATGTTTACATATAAAAACCTTTTAGAGCAGCAGTAATTGCCCCTACTTTTTCCATAAAACATTATTCACCTTCTACCCTAGAAAAAGATATTTAATAAAGGTGTTTCTCTTCCATTCTCTTAGATTTTATGAATTCTTAACTTTATCCTTTTCATCAAAATGAATACTAATGTGTTGAAACAAATGAGTTAACATAATTTTATAAGGCCAAAAGTCCTTTAGGGTGTGATCGCGCATATGTTGTAAGATATGACAGGGAAAATTAATAGGCATATTGTTTGTAATAGCCTACATGATGAATAACTCATGATTATCTAGTTAAGTGTAATTTGATCATTGTGGAAGAATTAGCTTTATAATAATTATTTATGATTAGTTCATATATTTTTAATTCAAGTACTTTACTAATTTTTTTAGTTTCTATCTTTTCATATCCTTATTTTTACTTTTTTTTCTAGCTACATTACAACCTTGAATAAAAGTCCTTTTGATTTATATTATACATTTAATTTGAGTAGTGGAGGTTAGATGATTAGAAAACTTATGTAGAGTAATTTCATGGAATGAAATTGAATGAAGTATTTATTTATATACTTAAGAGTTGGAAAGTGAATCTTATGAGAATTTACCGTATTAATTTACTCTTTTTGATTGAAGTTGTTATGTTGGCTAATTTCAAGTTCATTAAGATTTTTCTTCATGATGTGTTATGTTTCTTGTTAGCTTTTATTTATCTTCTGCTTGTAGATTTATAATTTTGAAAATTTTGAAAAGTAAAGTCTTTTGTTTTTTAGTTTTAAATAAAGTTGTGTCTTGCTTGAGGTCATGCAAGAGCTAAATATGGGAAATTTTAATATGTAAGATTTTATCTATATTATTTCCTCCTATTTCATGCCTTTTAGTGAGTTATATATGCTTAATTTTATACAATTGACTTTGTTTTGTAATTTTGGGTTAGTTTTACAATATTTTTAATTTATTTGGTTAATACTGAATTTTTATACTATTTTAGATTTTTGGCTATATCTTGGGCTTTAGATATTCAATTAAGGTAATCTTTATATTGTTGGAAAGCTTAAAGAAAGATTCACAATTTTGGTATTTTAGTCAAAACCCAATTTAGACTTTTTGAAGGCCTAATTTGGCAAAGAAATTGAAATCTTGTTTCCATCTTAGTTGAGTCAATTTCAATTTTTAGGTCATATATGGAGTTATGGAAGTCCAATTAATGTGAAACTATCCTTCAAATCTTCCTAAAACCTAACTCTATAATTTTATATTTATTATTTATCAAAATTATATAATTTTTGTAGTCTTACATTAGGTGTAATTCATATTTATGAGATTTCATTACTATAACTCTTAGAGTTAACTACTTTGTAAGAATAGGTTTTAGACTTCTAAAAATTAGAAAGGTTTTATTCTTGTAATCCTAAGAGATATAGAGCCAAGTCCAATGCGATTTTAAAGGTATTAAGTTAGATTAAAGGTAAGAACATAATAAGACTTTAAACTTCATACATAATTTAATAGATAGTTTTTCTTCTTCTTTTTCTAGTTTTTTTACTCTTTATTAATGGAAGGTTAAACACTTGGAGTTGATTCAAGAATTTTAAAGGTTTTCTTTATTAGATTATGGGATCTTAATTTATAATGTTGACTTCTTTTAATTTATTTTTCTCTTTCTTTAATTATTTATACTAATTGCTTTGAATTTACGTATGTTGAATGTTGATTTGGTATGATTGGTATTTAACCTTATGATTTTTTATTCCTATCTATTTTTATAATAAATTATAGTTAGTTAATCATGATTTTATATGTGAGGATAGAGGGTTAAGAGATTAATTTAGAGATTTTTAATTTAATTTCTTAATTCAACTGAATTTTATCTTTAAATCAATTTTGATTTAGTTTATGAATTATAACAGTTACTTAATTCACCTAATCTTAATTGATAAAATTCTATATGATCATCTAACATAAGATTTATGAATTATTATAAGGGTTTGAGATAATTCAAACTTGAAAACTTAATTAGAAAAGTCAAATATCAAGTGATCCAGGATTAATCTACATTAAAAGTTATCAAAACCTTGAATTGACTGCTTCACTATATTGATTTTCTTTTTTTCATTTTATTTTGCATTTTGCTTTATTTAATACATTTTTTTCAATCTTAAATCATAACCCCCCAATTTTTGTTCTTAGTTAATACTACATACTACATAATGTTGTATTCTACATTTTGTCAATATATTATTTTCATTCTATTATATCCTATTCTAATTTGTTTTTACATTCTATTTTCATATTTATTTTTATAATTTATTTTTACATTCTATTAGTAATTATAGTAAAAGATAAAATAAGTGATTACTAGGGGCACGACGTAGTTTAACATCCTATATTATATTACTTTCAACAATCTAGTATAATCTAATTTGTAGCTTGCACGTCAGAATTGATTTAAATTATTTCTAGTTTATTATTGAAATTAGACAACATTGACAATCAAAGTCTTGACAAGATTTTCTAATGATGCATCCAATTTAGTAGCAAGATTTATTAGTGGTTTGAGTAGGGTTGTAAGTTGAAACTTATTCTATACAATAGGGAATAAAGTTGGCTTAGCAGTATTATCATATTTAAGGTTTGGATGATCTTTCCAACTAGGATTGTAGGATTAGGAAAAAGGACTACTATTATGCTAAAACTATGTTTGAAATCCTTTAATGGAATTAGCTTGCTGAATTGAATCATGCTTTCACAAAGTTGGACACATATTTGTAGGATGTTTAGAATTGGAATAGATATTACATACTTTTGCCATTTTTGCTTGATTCATGTTTACAACTAGTTTTTAGACCAGGGAGTTAAATATGTTAATTTCCTTTCAATACTAGATGTCTTAACTTCATTAATTCTCTTGATTGTTGTAAAATCTCTCCTACTACCAAATTGTTAGGAATTAGCAATCATATTAAAAATTAAATTCCATGTTGTATAAGGGATTTTATTAATCAATGCACCATCACTATTAACATTTGTTATACTTTTATCATTATTGAATTAATGACTAATTTGGAATTTAGTGATAAGGTCAATTAGCACACAACCTCTTGAATCTTTCCCAATATATATATATATATATATATATATATATATATATATATATATATATATAGGCTCTCCCTATTGGATTGTTGTATACCATAAATTTCTTTGTTTATATTGGCTATATAGGAAATAAGGTAGTATTTCTCTAAGAATAACTTCTTCATGTCATGCCAAGTAATGATAATGCTGAATGAAAGGTAATATAGCCAATCTTTAGCTAAATTAGGCAAAGAAAAAGGAAAGGCTCACAATTTGATTTCTTTTTCTAATATGCCATATGGCTTCATACTATTACACACTAAATGAAACTCTTTCAAATACTTATGAGAATTTTCCTTTGTAAG
This sequence comes from Sindora glabra, assembly GCA_020226215.1. Taxonomy (NCBI): domain Eukaryota; kingdom Viridiplantae; phylum Streptophyta; class Magnoliopsida; order Fabales; family Fabaceae; genus Sindora; species Sindora glabra. Next base: position 89,179,668 of record CM035228.1, read on the forward strand.
ATAATGAAATGTAGGAAGTACGTGAGTTAAACTAGATTTTAATTCAAAAAAAGCATCAAGATCATTATATTGAATGTATAGAGGTTGATAAGTAACATTAGAGGTTATAAGTTCCTTCAAAGTCTTATTATTGTTATTGGTAGCTATATTTCCAAAAAAAATTCTTCTTAATTCACAGAAGGTTCTCTCAAATTCAAGGTTAAAACTTAACATTACATTACAAGAGGACCTAGTCATGCATTATAAAGAACCAAAATTAAGAAAAAAAGAAATGAAAAATAACCAAACACTACTAAAAATAGCAAAAAAAATAAAGAAAAATATAAAAAAAATGCAAACAATGATTTTTGACCAAAAATGCTGAGGCATTTAATATAAGCAAATGTCTTGATCAAAAAGCTAAAAAACCTTATACTACCAAGTTTTATCCTGAAATTTCATAAAAAATTTTGTTGATTAGCATCACTTAGAAACCTAAAAAACACACACAAAAAAAGAAAAGGTTAAAAAAAAAGAAGAACAACAACAAATTGATTAACTCAATCCTATAACGACTTTAGAATTTTGATAGATATTATTTCACATCAAAAAATTAAACTAAACTTACTTTATCACATAAATAGGGCAAGTTCAGATTAAACCTAAAAGATTGGATGATAAATAGATAGCACATAACCAAAAATAAGAATTTTCTTTCTCTAAAAGCAATTAAACAAAATAGAATGTAATGATTAATAACAAAATTAAAATAGAGAAAGCCATAAAAAAGGAATTACTAGCTTTAAACAAATTCTATGCCTTATTTAGTTAATTTATCCCAAGCAACTCAATTAGCCTTAAGCTCCGTTTTGTGCAACTAACTGATAAGTTAGTTGATAGCTGACTTATAGTTGATAGTTGATAACTGATAAATTAACTAAAGTGTTTCATAAAATTAGATGTTGAGTTAGCTAAAATTGCAAAATGACATATTAATAGAAATATATATATATATATATATATAATTAAAATAATTTCTATTTATTTAAAAATAAAATTATATTAATGTAATAAAAAAGTTTAAAATAAAAGTATAATTTCTAATATTTTATAAATTTATATATTTATTTACTTATATAAATTTTATTTTATTATTTATTATAAAATTATAATTACTTAAAATATAATTAATTATATTTTATAAAAATTATTTAAATTTATATTATAAAAAGTATCAGTTGTAAATTGATAAAAAGAATAAGGATAGATTTAAAAAAAATTTAAAAAATGGGTAGCTTATAAGGTATAAGCTACTCTAGGTAACTTATTAAATCAAAGTTTATAAGCTACCTGGAGTACCTTATAAGTTAGTGTGAGAAACACCTTTGAAAACTAGCTCATAACTTATTAATCAAATCAATAAATTATAAGCTAACTTATTTGTTATGCGAAACAGAGCCTTATAATACCTTAAAAACACTCCTTATGTTCTTAAATTAATTAACTGAAGCCTAACATTTAGATTAATTTCTTATTGCTCAAGCCCAACACCTAAACACTTAAATGGTGCATAATAGAAAACAAGTTTTTTTAAAGAAATTAAACAAAATACAATGCAATGATTAATGACAAACAATAAAACCACAAAAAAGGAATTACTAGGTTTAAACACATTCTAGCCTTAATCGGTTGATTTATCCTAAATAACTCCTACAAAGTTACTTTAATTTGATTAATTAGCCTTAAAATACCCTAGTAACACTCCTAATATTTTTATATTAATTAACTTAAGCCTAACACTTAAATTAATTTCTTATTGCTTAAGTCTACCACCTAAACAATAATATTAAGATTTAAAGAATGGCTAAAATTGAATTAATAATCCAACCCAACATTAAATCATTAATTTAGATCTTAATTCTCTTAGGTAGTTATTACTAATTTGACCTAATATTAAGAAACCAAAAATTAATTTCTACTCATTCAACAATTAATTACAATCCAGCATCATAACTAATTATCTAGCAATAGATCATAATAGACAATTAACCAAAGGGTCCTGATTAGCAAATTACCTAAACTAATATAAACTTGAAAAAGATGAATTAAACGTAAATTAATAAGATGGAGTCTCAAAATCAAATAAAAAAAAGGTTGGAATTCCTTTGAATTGATTGAAGAAAGTTAGACACTCGAGGTGGTTTACAAGAGTAAACTAAAAAAGAAGAGTTGCTATGAAAGAAGAATTGCTTTTAAAGGCATAAAATCTAATATATCTTATTTATCCCTTAAGAAAATTTATTGGACCAAGTTAAAATGCCTTTTAGGGTTATAATGAATAAAGCGTTGCTTAATTTGTAGTTTAAAACCTAATTTACAAAATAAAATACTATAAAAATTACTATAATGTAAATCTCACAAGTCTACTTTGTAGTTATTATAAAACCCCTTCCCAAAACTATATAATTTTACGAAAGTAAGTCTTAAATCATGTTGGGTTAGCTTTTAGGTCATTTTAGGAATTGGTTCAAACCAATTTGGATCTCTAGAGCTCTATTTATAACCTAAAAATTGTGATTAAGTCAAATTGGCAATATCACTACTTCATCTTTACAACCAAACATTCAAATTAGGTTTTAACTAAAATATAAAAGTTTTAAATTTTTCTTTTAATTTTTCAATGCCATAAAGATCACCCCAATTGGATCTTTGGAACTTAAGTTATGATAAAAAATATAAACTAATATCAAAATTTAGTATTAACTGAATAATTCAATAATGTTGCAAAATCATAATCCCCTCACCAAATAAGGCCAAATTCATCTAATTAAGCATCAATGCAAAATCATAATCCCCAAAATAATCATAATCATTTCTTTCTAAATCTTTCTCAATTTCTTCATGAATTAATTCCTCTTTAATTTGATAAATTATATGCCTTGAACTCCTGCATTCATTTTCCTTAGTTCCAATACCACTACAATGAGATATAGAGTAAACATATTACAAGCCAAAATAAAAACAAGCCTATTAGGATAATGAAAAATGATTCCAATAAATATATAAATAACTAAACTATCAAACAAAATAATCATATAAGCTTTCTCAAAATTTATATGATGACATAATAAAATTTTCAAAATTTTTGTGCAGTAATGAGCTATATATAATTATTGAAAAGAATAAAAAAATTTACCTTTAGTATTATGTTAGAAGAGAGGGTTCAATGGTGTTGTCTCCATTGCAACAAAAATTAAAAAAAATATGTACAGTATTGCAAATAAAAAGAAAAGTGAGAGTCAAACGAAGTAGAAGTTTTTAGCAGGATAAAGTTTAAAAAACAATTGGTGAATAGAAACGGTAAAATGACGTGTGTGGAAAGGTAAAGATGGAACTCACTTTAACCATGGATAGTTCAGTTGATGTGATATAAAAGTCTTAGTTTATTAAAAGTAGAACGAGGGACCACAAAGCTCACTTGGCTGGAAGATTTGCAACGGGAAGAAGATAGAGCCTCTCCACAACCGGCCAATAAGCCAACTCTGTAGGTCGCTAGGCATGTGTTGCGCGCACTTGCTGGCAAGCACGAATGGGGGATAACGAGAATCGTGGATGTACTTTTGCTTTTTATTTTAAAAAATAAATTTTAAATCAAAAAATAAAAAATAAGAAATGATTGGTGTTACAAATAAAAAATATTTTATTTTATTATAAAATTAATATAAAAAATAAGAAAAATAAGTTAAAAAACATCTGAAAAGTCTTTAAATTTTTATTTTTAAATTACACATTTACTATTATAATTTTTAAAATTAAAATTTGAAAGCAGATTTCTAAAATAAAAATTTATTTTTAAAAATAATAAATAAACATACCTGATAATTCCACGAAACCCTTTTTCACGTTCCATGGAACTCCCAGTGAAAGGACCAAGATGTCCTCAAAAGATTTTTCCTATTTCCAAACTCCTATAATATGGTAAAAAAAACAGCAATAAAAATTTAAATTTGATGTTAAAACCTATAAAAAATTATAAATTAAAAGAAATTATAATTAAAATTAAATATATTTATTAAAAAAACAAAATAAATTATTTTATATATTCTATAATTCTTATATAGTGTTTCTTCTTTTAATTTACTTTATTCTCACATATTATTTTTCATCTACTTTATATGTATATTTTATTTACTTTTATTATTTATAACTTACTTATTATTCTTTTTTTTAATTCCTTTCTTTTCTCATATTCTCTTATATTATTATTAATTTATACACAATATCATTAAAAAATATGCATACAGTATGATATATTTTATTTTTATTATAAAAATATTTTTATTAATTTAAAATTTTAATAAATTAAATTAATTAATTACATATTCTATTTTTTATTATTCTATAATTACTTTATAGAACACTCATTATTTTTGAAAAATATCATACACCATTATATATATTTTTTATTTTAATGTTTTATCAATAAGAGTACTTATATTTTTTAATTTAACTTTTTTGTGATAGTAAGAATGAAAAACTACTATCACACATAAATAAACACTAATTAATGTAGATCAATATTTTCATGTTTATTTATCTAAATAGTATTTTTTATCATTAAATATATCTATTTTAATATTTTTTTATAAAATTTATTTTATAGTTGAATTTAATTTAAATTAATAAATAAATAATAAAATCACTTGTTTTAAACATAAAAATTAGCAAACACAAATTATTAAATCAGAAAATTAACAATTCGGTAGAAAAATAATAAACACATAATTACAAATTTTATTGATTTATTTATTTATTTACTGATTTGGTGCATTATAATTAAATCTTTATTTTCTTTTCTAGGATCTTTGTAATTATGGATGAATTAATTCTTACTCAGACTACGTTTCACACAAGACTAAAAACGAATTCTCCTGCTGCTTGTATTTATACACTGAATTATTACTATTTACCCAAAAAAATTTAATTATTACTAGATTAACTCTTATTACTTCATTGATTAAAATCAAGTCGTCATAAAGCATGATTGATTTAAATTACAGTCCCTAATCTTAACATTGAATAATTAACATTATACATGCACTAAACATCATAATTATAATTTGTGTTGCAAGAGTAAATCCCCTTCTTCATAAATGTAAATTTTATTTTTTCAATTTTCGTCCCTATGAATTTTTTTATTGATTTTACCTTTATAAAATATTAATTTGTTTAATTTCATCTGAAAGGAAATAAATTGCAAAAAATTAATATTCATATAAACAATAACAAAAAGATAGAATTTGATAAATTAATACTTTAAAAATGTGAAAAATGAAAAAAATTATATATTACGAAAACAAAAAAAGGGAAATATTACTTTGTAAGAGTTACAATAACTTACCAGCAAAGAAGCTCCCACACGCGGTTCACGCTTAATCGCCAACAGCGGACCGTAAGGCTTCCACGTAGAAATCAGGACAGATTTGTGCTTTAGATCGGATCATCGACGTGGCTAAGGTGACAATTACAAACACAAGCAAAAATTGCAGATGAGAAGCCTGCGTTTTGGTTAAATATTTCCATGTAATTTGTGCCTATAAATTTTTGGGGGAAAGAGTTTATTTTATAGAGAGATTGGGGCCGCTGGCCTCGTGGGTTTACCTGTTTGAGGCATCGATCAAAATATTTTAGATTATCATGACAACTGTATTATGCCCATTTTAGTCTTCTTAAATATTTCCATGTAATTTGTGCCTATAAATTTTTGGGGGAAAGAGTTTATTTTATAGAGAGATTGGGGCTGCTGGCCTCGTGGGTTTTCCTGTTTGAGGCATCGATCAAAATATTTTAGATTATCATGACAACTGTATTATGCCCATTTTAGTCTTCTTAAATATGCTAAAGAATTGCAAGTTGCAATTCAAAACTTTCTGGGCTCAACCCTACCCAAAAAAGGAGAAAAAAAATCCAGACAAAAATTTTGAGTTCCTGCATATAAGCAGTCGTTCGTTGCATCCAAGATTAGAGTTGTTTCAGTCAGAGAATATCAGCTTATGCTCTTCTATTTTCTCTGAAACTCAAACATGAGGAACACACAACAACGCGTTCTGATTGCCGAAGTTTGTCTTTCGTTGATCGTTGTTGTCGATCTCAGCAATTCGAGACCTCTGGTTGGCGCAGAAAACGCTGAACATCCAACGAGGAAGCTTGCTAATGATAATTCAGGTAATCACGCGCAGAAATATTTCTATACTTCAGTTATGGCATATGATTTTGCTGTCGATCAATGAAGAGAAGTTTAGTATCAGTTTTGCTTGTTTGTGTTTTACTGTCAGGGACTCGGGTATTGAAAATTAATTTACTTTTCAATTAACGAGGTATTGCCTTATTGAATTGCTTATCGATCGAGTGAGAATTCGAATTTTATTCATATCATTTTTCTTTCCCGCTATTTTAGTTAGGCGGTCGTCAACTAATGATAGTTGATAAATTTTTAAAATAAAAATGACTCTCTTCAAATGTTTAGACAAATTAAAAAAAAAAAAAACTTTTCAATTTTTAAAATATTAAAAGTTGTAATTACATTTGTCTTAAATGAGTGTAACGATTGGAGTTTTTATAAGTATTTTCACTTAACAGTGATCATGGGGTCGGTGAATCTGTTCAAAAAAAGAAAAAAGAGTACTTTAATGATCTAAATTCATATATAAAATGGACAAATAAATAAAATGCAATAAATGTAAAAAATACTTACTGCATCCTCTCTGCTCAGTCCAAATCCCTGTATTATCTACAACCAAGGAGGGAGAAGGTTGTTGTTGCATAGAAGTAGCTTTCAACTAAATTGTGGAGGAAGAGACCGCAACAAATTGCTGTTATTGGAGTATAGGAGTGGAAATGAAGTTGAACGAGCCACTAGCAAAGAACTATGTGCCCCGATGTGGATGGGGTGACAAAGGTATAGGAAGTAGAGTCGCTAGTGCAGTATGGATATAAACGGGTGAGTAAAATTAAATAGACTCACCATTTTACCAAAATGTATTTTTGGGGTTAACAATTTTGAACAACTATAATTTTGCATTTATCTGTTCGTTTTGGATTTTTTCTTATTTTATATAATTTTTCAAGATTTATTTATTTGCAAATAAGTGAAAGTGGCCTACCTTCTTAGAACCATAAAAAATGACTATTTAAATAATTTTTTTTCATTTTCTTCTATTTTGTTGTTATTTAATTAATTTTAGATTTTGTTATAATATTTTATCAAACATATAATAGAAATCTAAAAATCAAATATAACATCAAAAGTTATAAAAATGAAATACAAACAATAATCTCCTATAAAAAATGCCAAAAATTGAAGAAACGAAAAGGGTAGAGATAAGAGAATTGAAATAAAAGGCAACTCTTATATCTTATATTTGAAATTAGTGGCCCAAAACATAGCTTTTGTTTCATTCTTGATATTAGGTAAAGGGATATTGATAGTTATGGAGGAAGATGAAGTAAAATATAGAGTTCTCCACAAAAGGAGGTGAATGAAGATGAAAATTGAACTTACAAATAAATAAGAGGGAGTGTAAGGCTAATAATGCGGGAAAAAAAATCTAAAATTTACTTTATTCATAACCTAAAACTTTGGACATCGGTTTATTTGTAGGAATTGACATAAAAAATAATATACATTAGTTTAATGTTTCCTCATATTTTAAAAGACATTATCAATTCAACAAATCTTAGATGTTGATTAATTTAGAAATGATGTTTAAAGTCTACTAAAAAAATACATCATTTTTTTTAAACTAATGTTTTAAATTTGCTTATTTTCCTATAGTAACCCAATGGTTGCTATACCTTTGTATGTTGATTTCGTTCAAAATTGATGTGCTTAGATGCTTAAAATACATTTAGGTGAAGGTGACTTTCAAAATTAATGGCTTGAGTTTTTGTGATTTCTCAGTAACCTTCTAATTACTATAGATTTAGACATTAACTTATTAAAAAATTGATATATTAAAAAATTGATATGTTAATTTTTTACATTTCTCAACAAAATATTTGAAATATCTTTAAACGATGATTACTTTAAAAATCGACATCCTAAATTTCTTTTAAATGTGGTGATTTTAGAAATTGATGACTTAAATTTTTGTGGGAATGGGAACATTGATTATTCATAAAATTCAAATTTCAAAAATATCACCATTCCATAACACAAATTGGCCTTCCTAGCTTATGTATATGTGACAATATCTATTTGCATTTTTGTACTAGTCTAAATAATTTTGAGGTAGTAGAAATGCATGATTTATAAAAACATTTAAACAGGAATAATTTATTTATTTATTTTCATAATATTTTTTAAATTACTAAAATAATTTGATGAATCAAAATATTTAAAAGAAATGTTATGAAATCGAAAGTTCTCAAATAAAATTATTTATAAAAAAACTCTTTTAAATCTATTTCTACAAGTCTTATAATATAGATTTTAAATTATTTTGAACTGATAGAAGCGGTAGTGGGGGAATAAATGTTAACCACAAACATAAAAGGATAAAATAATACAATACAATCATAGTATCTTGATTGATATATAGATGGATTGGTCTCACCATTTATATATAATATAATATAATATACTATAATATGATATGATATGATATAATTTTTTTCACGTATGATATAATTTATGTATAAGATTGGGGGTCTAGAATTGATTTCACCTTTTATATGTAAGTTGTGAGTCATTTATAGTTTATTTAAATTTTTTTAATAGGTTATAGGTGAGCAATTAGTTAACGATAGCTCATAGTAATCCTTCAATACAAATTCATGGGTTTGTCTCATTTCCTTAGTTTCATAAATAACCTTAACTAATAATAATAATAATAATAATAATAATAATAATAATAATAATAATTTTTCTCCCTGCATACATTATATATTTAAATTTGCCTCTTCAGTGAGTAATAATTTATATGAAGGAACTTCAATTTAAATAGAGCTATCAAATGGATTGTGGCATGTGAATTAAGTCAATTTGGTTTATAGGTATGAATAAATCAAATTATTTAAAATTTGATTTATTTTAATTATGAGCTTATATAAATTGATTTCTAGAGGTTAAAGTTTGGACTAATTTATGAATTTGCAATTAAAGTTTGTGAACTTATGAATCAAACCACAAATATAAATTGGATTAAATTACTTAAAATTTGAGTAATTTTTAAGTTTATGTAAACACCTCTAAATTTAATTGTAAGCATAAACTAACATGAGAATGTCATTACCTTGTATGTAGTATGTGATTTGCACAAAGTTAATGGTCAACATTGATAAACAATAGTTAATTATGATATATAATTAATGATGATGAACTATGATAAATGACAATGTGTGATGTTTAAAGGTAATGGGCATTGATGAATGATGGTAAGTAATGATCAATGAAAATAGATAATGATGGATGGTAATTAATGATAATGGGTAATGATTAGTGGCAGTCAATGGTTTATAATAATAAGTTATAGGAAATAATAAATAATGGTAAGAAGTGGTAGGTGATGATTAAAGGAAGTGATTAATAATAAGCAGTTATTAATGATAATGAGTAGTGGTAAACTAATTAATAGTAATAAATGGTGGAAGACAATGTAGGTAAATGATATACTGAAGTGGTAATGATGATAAAGATTTAATAGAAAGATAAATAAAATAGTATTTTTATATTATTAAAATATTCTTATATCTTGAACTAGTTGAATAGAATATTCTGCCAAAAACATCAAAAGGTGAATATTTCTAACTCAATTTTCCTTAATTTTGAATAAGAATTTGACCTTCCCTTTAAAATCTTTACAACTTAAAACATTTTAAAAAGTGTGAAAAAATTTTCATGAGGGAAATGCAGCCTATCAAATATCATCAATCATTCCTCCAATATTTAGTTGTCTATTGCGCAAGCACAATGCAAAATGCTGATCAAGTAAACAACCAGTGCTTGCACAAAGATCCCTCGTTAGTAGTCAATTCAATTTAGTTTACTTGTTAATCCTTGCAATTCTTGAGTTGCTTTGAGATTCATTTGTTTCGGTAAAAATTATTTTTTTTATAAGAATATAATCATAAATTATTAAGATAATAAAAAATATCTTATATATTTCATACTAAAATAGAGTTTGGTACGTAAAAGATAATTTTTTTTAAAAAGAAATTCTTTTCCTTCATTACAATAGCATTAGGTATTATTTTTTATAATAATAATGAAGATTATATATTACTCTTTTAACCATATGGAAACATATAAAATTTTCTTATGAAAAATATCTTGCAAAAAAATAATTTAAAATTCTTTTCTCCCTACTACATTAAGCGCATAGGTCGCTTCACATTAGAGAAAAAAAAAAGAATTAAAACAAGTGCCAACAACTATATCAATTATTCTCTAATCTGCCTTAAAAATGAGAGTTTTGACTCGAATTCTATGCAAATCATTTGACACATTTATCCAAATTTGCAACTCAAATTGCCCAATTATTTACACTTTGATCATCATGATATTCTTCAAAAGGGTGTAAAATTGTATGCTTGGTAGGGGAGCATATGGTAAGCAGGAAGCTTCTGGTTTTAAATTTATGGCTTCTTTTACTTGCAATTGTCATTTAGTAATTATTACACACATATATAACCATGTCTACATGCATGAAATTTGTAGGCTTCATCAGCATTGATTGTGGGATGACAGTGGATTACATAGACACAAATACTGGTATATGGTATCAGCCAGACACGGGATTTGTGGAAACGGGAAAAAATTATATCTTGTCTCCTAGTAAAGACATCGACAATCCTTACATCGGAAAGCAACTTAGCACATTAAGAAGCTTTCCCGATGGGAAGAGGAATTGTTATGTCTTGAATCCCAAGCAAGGAAAAAGCAACAATTACCTTATAAGAGCATTCTTTGCTTATGGAAATTATGACAACAAAAATCAAAATCCAACTTTCGAACTTTACATTGGAGTCTATTACTGGGACACAATTCAACTCACAGACTCATACTTTTATTCTGAGATTAACTATACACCCTCGTCAAATACTATATATGTATGCCTTGTGAATACCGGCCTAGGAACACCTTTCATTTCATCCTTGGAATTAAGGCCTTTGAACAATTCTCTTTATCAAACATTTTCCACTTCATTACCTCAATATCTTCAAGGACGGTATGGCATTGGCATTCATTCTAACTACCGTCATATCAGGTAACTAAATAACTTCTACATATTATTTTTCTTTTGTACATATTAGAAGGGAGGGAAATTCTAAGACACCTCTAAAGATTTCAAACCTAGGGTGTATCTTATCTAATGACCTAAAATTTGCCACGCCATTTTAGGTTTGGAATCTTTGGAGGTACTGTAGCAAACATGACTTAGAGGGAAAGCAATGATAGAAAGTGGCCACATATTTATTTTTCTTACAATCAATTCAGGTACAAGGATGATATCTATGATCGAATCTGGAATACTTTTTGGGATATGGACAATACGGTTGCATTCAATATATCAATTAATGTAGATATCACAAATGATGATTACAGGATACCACAACAAGTGCTAACAACTGCAGTGCAGCCCCAGAATCGTTCCAAAGCCATGGATTTCCGTCAGGAATATGAATCTAGTTTTGAGTATTATATTTATCTTCACTTCCTCGAAACAGAGCAGCATCCGCAGGGCCAAAAAAGGACAATCGAAATCACCATTGATGATCAATCTGTTCTTTCGAACCCTATTAGTCTAGAATTCATGAAGCCACTCACTATCACTAGCAATTATACAATGGAAGGTTATGCCCATTTTTCGTTGAGCACCTCACCAAAATCTAATCTTCCTCCAATCCTCAATGCTTTAGAGGTCTTCAGAGTAACAAGACAAACAAATCCCCCAACAAATACAGAAGATGGTATGTTTTCCCACTACTCTTTCCCATTTCTTTTTTAACTGGCAGGTTATCATCACCTATCATATCAGGATTCTATATTTTTCCTTTTATTATTTTTTTATCATTTTTAAAGAAATAAATATATAATCTTTATTTTGTGATCCATTACTTTTTTTTATTGAAATCTATGATTTAAAAAAATTATATTTATTTCTTTTCAAAATTTGACGATATATTTTCTAAGATCCAAATCCATATCTATATGCTATCTTAGATATTCCATTAGTTTTAACTCTTAATACTTTATACCATGACATTGCTGGCGGCTAAATAGAATAGAATGATGAATCCAGCTCGTCTAAGTTGCAAAATACATTTTAAAAGTGAAATATTATAATTCTTAAAAAATTAATAATTTATACTTAAATAAATGATAATTAATTAAAAATTATTTTTAAATTTATAATTACCCATTCCTTTAGTTTTTCTATCAAGGATTGTAATTTTTCACTTTATTTTCTAAAATGTATCTTAACTTTAAAGGAAGTAAATCCAATAATGTGAATGACAAAGAAAATAGCTAAAATGTTTTTGGCATGTATTATAGAATGAAATGGGCTATTCCATCATTCATTTATAAAATGACTTTTTTACATTCATATTCCTCTCATTTTGTATGTATTTTAATATTATTCTTCCTAATAAATAATAAAATAATATTATATTTTAATATTTTTATAAAATATTTTAATAATTAATTTTTAATAATAAAATATAAAATATGATATTTTATATTCTTATAAAAAATTATTTAGTCTAAAAAATTTAGTTAATTAGAATTTTATACTAAATTTTTTATAATTATAATTTTGATAATAAAATTTAAAATATGATAATTTTTTTGTCATTAATTATATCATATATTTTCATTATATTTATTTTAATATTTATCACTTTTATAATAAATATATTATTATCATTAACTACTCCTTTGTCATTCTAGACTTACATTTTTTTAATATACCAAAAATAAAATGAAAAGAATGTGCACTCCATTTTTAATAGTACTAAATATAATTTTAAAATAATTATTCTATTCCTTTTTTTTTGAATTATTATTCCCATCCCATTCTATTTTATTAAATTAAACACAACTCAAATTTCTCTCTGCCATTGAAATTATCAGTTAATGCTGTCTGGAAAATCAAACAAATATATGGGATTTCCAGCACTGATTGGCTAGGCGATCCATGTGTTCCATCTACTCTGCCATGGACCGGTCTGGGTTGTAGCGCTGATAATATTCCAAGGATCACCTCCATGTGAGTGTCTTGTTACGTATTTACTGATAATAGTCTCCCCGGATTGATGATTGATGATTTCAAGCATAGTTTAAAATTGAATTGAATCCGCCGGACTAATAAATTATTGAATCGACTGGTGAATTAATTCGATTAAAATTGTTAGATTGAAAATATACGTAAATTAGTAAAAATTGATTAAAGTTAATTTGAATAGATAAAAATCAATAAATTGAATCAATTTTTTATTTTTTAAATAAATTTTTTATAATTTTATAATAATTAAAATATAATACTTTTGAAATTTTATACAAGTTAAATTTTATTTTTTAATTACTTCTAATATAAAATATTATTATATTATGTATATTTTATTATTTTAAATGTATATTACTAATGTGTGTGTATATATATATATATAATTTATATTTTTAAAATTAAAATTGATTTATTTTATCTAATTTAATAATCCATTCGATTTTAAAACTTTCAAGAGTCTTGTGGGGACACTTCATCATTTTTTTTCTCATAATTGCCACATAAAGATATAAGTCTGTCAAAGTAACAGGGGATTACATTGTTTTTTTTTTTAATTTTTTACGAGCCTAATTTTGATTGATGAACTTCATTTTCAAGAACATAATCTACATTAATAGTTGATCCTTGTTCTTTTTTGAAAGTTTTTAGAGTCATTTTATTTCCTGTTTTTCCTAATTTAAACCGGCAAGCCTAAAATGTCTGAAGGATTTCAAGCAGGAACCTAAGCTCAAGCAATTTGAAAGGGAAGATAGCTACTTCATTCTTGAATCTCACAAGATTAGAGAGCCTGTAAGTTATTTTTGAGGAGCATTTGTGACGGAATGTTTTCTGTATGTGAAATACTACAATATAATTATATAATATTGAGGAAAATATTTTATTTATTTAATATTAAATATACAAATTTTAAAAATATAATTTATTTTATTTTAAAAAATTTACTTTCTTTTATTACCAAAATTTTTAAAATTAGATGGAGCTTAAGTTGATGGCATATAGACATGAGTGCATGATTATAAAATGTCACAGGGATTTGTCGAACAATGAATTGACAGGATCACTGCCTGAATTTCTTGCAGAAATGCCCTATTTAAAAATCCTGTAAGTTTAAGGTTTTTAGAATATTTTTTTGCTTTTAGAATTATACAGTGATTTTCTTAACTCAAAAATTAATATAATTTATAAATCATCTCATGACATCTTCGCAGTAATTTGAGTGGGAACAAGCTCACAGGTTCAATTCCCAAGGCTCTGAAGGGAAGGTTAGACAACAAAACCCTTCAATTAAGGTCAGCATTTCTTCCATGTCAAACTCCAGGTCATTGTCCATCTGTGATACTCCAAAGCCACATTGCTGCCTTCTATTCATCGTATTAGTGGTTAATTAATACAATTAATTGTTAACTTTTAATTGTTAATTAATTTAAATAATTGATAATATTAATTATTTAAATAAATTTTTTTAATAAAATGAATTATTTATATATAAAATATTTTATGATATATTTGAATATATGTATGCATGTACACGTGCATATATATATATATATAAACTAATTTTATTAATTTTGACTTTCAATGTAAAAATAATTTAAATTCATTAATTAAATAATTATATAACAAAAATGTTAACATATTATAATAATTATTTTGTTAAAATATTAATTTTATTGTGTTAATTTAAATAATAAAAAATTAAATGATTATTTATTATTTACAAAAAAATTGTTTTACTTTAATATATATTAGATTAGTACATATATAATTAAGCTTCATCATGAAGTACAAAGTTTTATAAGTTAATGAGTATACTTTTGAAATTTTAATAAAATAATGAGCCAAAAAAACTATTATTATATAATTTAAGAAAATTTTTAATTTTTATATGTATTTAATAAATTAACTTTTTGAAAATATCAGGATCTTCAACTTTTTCAAAATAATTAATTAAAGGTTAATAAATTAATTGAATCAAAATCAGTTCTTTACCAAATATCTAAAATAACTAATTAAATCAGAATTAACTATTTATCAAATATCTAAAATAATTGATTGAAATCAAATAAAATGGTTTAATCAATTAAAAATTAATAAAAAAATTATTTATCAAACATTTTCATAATCTAATTATAAAATTCAAAACTCACGGGCCTTACAGTGATATAATCGCGGTGGAACTAGAAAATTTTTATTGTGACGCCAACTATACACATGTATAAAAGTATTATGAGTAAAATGTTTTAAGCTCAGAACAAAATTTTAAAAAGTAAAACTATATAATAAATATTTAAAATTAAATTTTTTTATGCTGTACGCAGTTTTATTCAATTATTATTACGTACTTATATTTTAAAAGTTTTAAACTGAGCACAATATAATTATTCAATTTAAAATTTTTATATATAAGTATTTAATTCAGAATTCGGTAGAATTATAAAAATGACATAGTAATTTTATTTAAATTTAATTGAGAAAATAACTTTAAAACAATATGACCATTTACAATAGATTTAACGTTTTTATTTAAACAAGTTATTATATTTCATCTAACAGAATAACCAAAATCAAATTTAATGAAAATCTTCCTTTCTTTCTATATTTTTGCAAATGTAATATATTCTTGTCTTTTATGTTATCATCCAGTGCGTTAATCTTTTTAAATCATCTTATTTAAAAAATGAATAATTATAAATTATAATAGTAATAATTTACTGGTGTGAGATAACAAAATAATTTATTCCCTTCCAAAATATCAAATACATATACATATGTAAAAAAAGTGAGTAAAAAGTGAATTTCAATTTGCTTCATTATTAGTGTAAAATATCTTTTACTATCAATGAATTATATAAAGATATATTTTGTTATGAATTTATATTGACAGTAAATTAAATTTAAATTAAAAAATTAAGTATATATTTGTTATGAATAATACGTTTTTTTTAAAAATAATAAAACATTTTATTTGGAAATTACACAATATATGAAGGGACAATCCTAAAATTTTTGGGGACCAACATGTAATTTTCTAAAACTCAAATTAAAAATTTATAATGTATGCTTAAGTCCGCCCCCGCTTATAATGACTGATATTCTATTTTTTTGGTCCATGCTGCATTATTTGCCTAGTCTGGATGGAAATTCAGGTTTTTGTTTGAAGGGTTCCTGCAAAAGAAAGAAGTTTGTGGTTCCACTCGTCTTATCGATGGCTGCTTTGATCATAATCACCGTATGTGCTCTCGTAATCTGGAGACTTCAAAGGAAAAAACAACATGGTAATCTCGTAACTTATTTGGCATAATAAAAAATATAATTTTCTTTTCTTTTCAAATAAATCTTTTTAAAATAATATTTTCCTTTAAATAAAAAATATTTATATTTATATTTATATTTATATTATTATGAAATTCATAAAATTTAGTAAAAATTTCACTAGAATTTATTTCATTTGACTTAAAAAATATATTATATAAAAGATTTATTTTTTTTAACATTGTATATACCATAATACTATTAAAACATTTTTTTATTGTATTACATGTATTTTTCAATATATTCTAAATAAAAATATTCATTTGAAATGAATTGAAATCATTATTTTTAATAAAATTTTTCAATAATAGAATTCATTTATAAATGAATTGAATTAATTTCTATGAAATCAATTCTAAAAAAATTTTATGCCCAAATTGCCTAATTCTAGAAACTATAAAGTTGAAGCATTACATCTGTACATTTAATGAATAAGATTTAGGTTCCATTTGTTTTGTAGAAAATTTATTTTATAAAATATAAGGATGAGGAAAAATATTTTAATTGTTTAATCTTAAATATAAAGAGTTTAAGGAAGCTAATTTTTCCCTTTTTTCAAAAAGAAATTTATTTTCTTTTATTACTATAATTTTAAGTATTTTTTAATAACAAATATAAGTGACATGTTATATATATATATATATATATATATATATATATATATATATATATATATATATATATATATATATATATATATATATAACTTTTTTTTAACAAAAAATGCTTTCCGACTAAATAAAATAGAGTTTTGGTTTGATAACTTTCATTGCTTCAGTGACAGTCGAACAATTCAAGGAGGAAGGATTGGTGAAATCGAAAAGTCGTGCATATTCTTATGCTGAGGTTATTGACATCACTAATAACTTCAAAACTATACTCGGGGAAGGTGGATTTGGAAAAGTATACCTTGGCACTCTACCAGACGATACTCAAGTTGCAATTAAGTTGCTCTCTTTATCTTCGAAGCAGGGCTATAAGGCATTTCAATCAGAGGTTAGATTCATCAGTCAATATATATGTGTAGAGAGAGAGCTCAGATGAGAAGAGTACTTTTATATGAAAGAAGTAAATAGTTACCATCAGATCTTACATTAATGATTAATATTAAATGTGATATATATATATATAACAGAATATATATATATATATATATATAACAGAATATATATATATATATATATAACAGAACAGCAATTGATAGAGTCAAAGTTTTTATTGCAGGCAGAACTCCTACTGTTTCTTCACCATAGGAACTTGGTCTCTCTGATGGGTTACTGTGATGAAGGTGAAGTAAAGGCATTGATTTATGAATATATGGACAATGGGAATCTGCATCACAACTTATCAGGTTAGTCAAATTTTGAGCATAAAAGCTTTCTAATACCTTTGATTTTATTGTGAGAATTTCTTATCCTTCAAATGGATAGGCTTCATAAATAATTCAAACAGTCTGATCAAAAGCAAATCAAACTTGGTAAATGCTCATTACAATTGTTTGAAACAAATTATACCTGTAAAATGAATTGTTCCAATAACATATATTAACCCTTGGTTGGTATAAACCTAAACTCTAAAGCTAGCAGCATACAAAATTCCAGCTGACTTACAGATTAATGCTTTATTGCAGAGAAAGCCCCAAACTTTCTGAATTGGAAAGAGAGACTTCAAATTGCTGTTGATGTAGCACATGGTTTGCCTCTGAACTTGACTTGTTCGCCCCAAAATTTCCTTCTTTTCCCTGTGAAGTAAATTCATCTGGATGCACATTTGACACACAGGATTGGACTATCTACATAATGGTTGTAAGCCACCTGTAATCCACAGGGACCTCAAGACTAGTAATATCTTGCTGAATGCCAAAATGCAAGCCAAGATTGCAGACTTTGGCCTCTCCAGAGCTTTCCCCAATGATTCTGATTCATATATCCTAACTCACCCCGCTGGCACACCCGGTTACCTCGATCCTCAGTAAGCCTTAAAAAAAAAAAGAACTAATAAATCTACAAAGTATTTTCTAAGGACAGCTGTTTGAGCTGTCATTACATGCATGCTAAGCAATCTATAATGTTTTTGTTGCAGATTTCAGATATCCAAAAAGAGTGATATTTATAGCTTTGGGATAATTTTGTTTGAGCTGTCATTACATGCATGCTAAGCAATCTATAATGTTTTTGTTGCAGATTTCAGATATCCAAAAAGAGTGATATTTATAGCTTTGGGATAATTTTGTTTGAGCTAATCACAGGCCAGCCAGCAGTAAAACAAACTGCTGAAGGCGCAATTCATATACTCCACTGGGTTATTCCTGAGATCAGAGAAGGTGGTATCATTAACATCATAGATCAAAGGTTACTGGGAAAACATAGTATTGCTTCTGTGCAGAAGGCTGTAGATGTGGCCATGTCATGCACTCCAACGGCTGCAGCACAGAGGCCCGACATCAGTCTCGTACTTGCGGAGCTTAAGGAATGTTTGTCTTTGGAAATGGTTCAAGGTGCAAAATCTTCGATCTTTGATTCGCAAATCACTGAGATTTCCGCAAGGTAGTGTGGTCCTGCCACTGTAACTTGTGTTCGAGTCGCAGCTCAGATTGAAATCGAGCACCGCAAGAAATTGCAACCCGAGAGGAAGAAAATAAATAAATAAACGAATTCTGTGCATTTTTATATTTTGTTAAATTTTTACTCTGATCAAACAATCAAGTTGAGTAATTTTTATTGCAAAGAAGACTTCGGGTTTTAGTCAGAAAAGTTTTGTTGAGCTTGACTTAAATTTTTATTGTTTTTGATTTGTAATTATTTCCTATGATTATATTTTTATTTAAATTAAAAATTTTAAATATTTAAATATTATAAATATTTATATTCACTGAAGGTTTGAAGTACAAAAAAGATACGAAGTGAGTAAACATGAAGATTATGTGACAACCTTTATAAAACTTTGAAAGAGATATACGAATAATAATTAAAAGTTGCAAGATTATGATAAAAAATCTTTATATTCAGTATTCCATAATCCTTAATTGTTATAGTGAATTTTTTTCATAAATTTTTTTTTTTACAATTTGAGAGTTTTCATATTAAATTATTCATATGTTTTATTGCATTATTATAGTTGATTTAATTATTTGATATTTTTATGTTTGAAAAAAGGGATATTTTTTCATCAGGTTTTAATGGATTGGGCTACAATGGAATAAATTATACTTTACTTCTAAAAGAAGAGTTTTTTTCTCATTTCGAAAAATATAAAAATGAAAAAACATGCAGGCTTACACAAATGCAAAGTCTTACATTTTTTGTGTTTGATTCTTTTCTTTTAATTGTTGTTGCATCTGAATTCTGACCAAATGATGGTAGTAATTTTCAAAAATTAGGATGGTAGTGAACTTAAAATAAAGTAGTAAAGGATGGTAATGAATCTAAAATAAAGTAGTAAGAAAAGTATATTTGACTAGCAATTTCATTGATAAAAGGAGGGAAAAAATGAGATTACGAAAAAAAAAAAAACTCATACCAAAATTTTATCAATCAAATCCTGGGTTTCCACAGTTGATGATGGTTTTTGTGTCTACAATGTTCAAACGTACGTGGAAAGTAAGAACTGTCTTACCGCTGAATGGAGTGGAGGTGGAGGTCAAAGATGGGAAAAGTTTCTTAGATGATGATGACGATACGGAAGCATGTTATCATAAAAGAATAGACGAAGATAATAAACAAATTAAAAAGAGATACAAAAAGTGCTTGATCATTGTCAAAGTTACATTTCAAACACACCAAAAATACCTCATCCTTTTTCTCTAATTGGTAGCACATATTATAAAAAATGAAAATAGTGTTTACACTTTTACTCTCAATACAAGTAATTTCACCAAAAAAGTAAGAACTAATGATAGGATCTCAAGTCACGCAATTTTCTCACCTTATACATTGATCTCTTTAATTATATATGTATTTATATATTAAAAGACTAGATAAAGGAATTTTAATTTAATTAGGAGAATAATTTAAAATAGAAAATAACCTTTGATAGCAAACCTAATTTAAATAGAAGAATAACCTAAAATAGGAAATAATTACCAATTGACAATTATTAGAATTTGAATCAAATCCAAATAATCTCTACATCCACATAAATTTCATTGTCAAAAGTCTACAAGCTCCCAATCTTAAATCATCTTCTCCAAAAGCATCAATAACTCTTACCTTCCAATAAAGTATTAGCACTTTACCCATGCATCAAAATTTGTTTCATTTTCTCCACAAAGATATCACTGAACGAAACTACTAGAAATCTCAAACAGATTTATAGCCCAAACAAAATCTTGAATTGATAAATTCAAGAACAAATCTATGCCAAAACTTCTTTATTGAAATTGTATGCAATAGCTATTCAACCAAGACCATTTGAACAATCAAGATCCAATCTTGATAGATATGGGCTCTGATACTATTTATTAGGAAAATTTTGAATGGTAATTAATAATGCATTAGCATAATAAATTATCAAAGAAGCATAAATTAACAAAATACAAAAATTTAATGTGATTTGAGTTTTAGCCTATTGCACAGTGAAGATGAAAAACAAAATTCACTAGGAGAAATCAAAGAGGGACATATGAAGTGTTTGACCATTCTCAAATACTCATCCCAAATATACCCAAAATACTTTATAGTCTTTCTCTAATTGTTGGTGCATATTCTTAAATATGGTATATATATATTCTTTACTCTTAATACAAATAACTTCTCCAAAAAAGTAAGAGCTAATTATGGGATTTCAAGTAATCCCTCATGGGGTTACAAATATAAACTCTCTCATCTTATATATTGGTCTCTTTGATAATACAAGCATTTATATATTAAAAGATTAGATAAAAGAATCATAACAATTCAAAACAGGATATAATTTTAAATTGATATTTCATAACCCAACCTATGGCACATTATTAGCGTAGGGAGTTGCCCTCTACAACCCCTTACCAACCTACTAAACAAAATAAAAATGAAATAATGCAACGAGTCATGATTCCCTAATCATTAACGGATATAAGTACTCTTAACGGTAAAATGCAAACAAATGCAAACTTGCTATACAATAGATAAGTACATGTATAATTTCTTATTCCAACTATCTAGTGGTTCATATTAGTGTCAAAATGCTTGAACAGGCCTATTTTCCTTCGAACAAATAGTAATTAGATACCTAAGGGAAAGATTACCCATAGAAAGAAGAAAAGGAAATAGAATGAGTTTTCATAGAAAACTCATTAAGTAAATAAGTAAGGATAATAATAAAAAAATATTAAAATTAAGTAGAATGTAATTTTAACATCCCATAAAGTTCTTGAACCATTACTTAGAATTATCTATTCAAGAAAGAAAAAGATAGCCACACTTTTTTTAAGGAAAACAACTATATAAAAATTTGCTTACCATACAAAGGAACAGATATAGTGTATCCAATGTAAAATTTAGTTATTATCACTTCACCTACCTTATAACATTACACTCAACAAAAATGTTTAAGTTACCAAACTTTTGCATGCATAGATATAATCTTGTTGGCCATTCATAATTGTACATTAGTAACCTTATATACAATTTAATAATATCAATGCAGAACTCTTTGTGTTCAAATGAATTGATTTAAAGTAATTCAATATAATTATAATCAAAATTAAAAGTAAATAAATCTCCTTATGACATCTAATTATCCTTATCCTATCACAAATTCGTTGTTATTCTTTTAATGTTTGTCTTATTCCCTTACAAGTAATTTTTTTGGATTTAGTTTATATTACAATTCGCATATTTCATTTCTCCTTTTCATATTTCACATCTTAATCACATTCCATTCTAGGATTTTAGCATTAGAAATTAAATACAAATGCGTTAATAAGCTAAATATGTAAATATACAAATCATATATTACCACTATCTCATAAAATTATAAGAAACATATAAAACTAGAAAATACAAGATGCTAATTAATTATATAATCTATTATAAAGGTTTAGAAGCAAAATCTAATCTCTATAGTTAATTATATTCATCTAAAAAGCAATCTAGATGCTATAATCAACTATAGGCATTCAGAGAGCAACATTTTTGAGATAATCGACTATATAGTTAACTATAAGCCTTCTAAGAATAACTTTTAAGGTTATAATTGACTATTTAAATTTTGTAGAAAAATTGCATTTTCACTATTCATTTGGTTATACTTCATCAAATTATCCACGTATACCATTTTAAACCTAGGGTTCCTTGTTAACATAATAATCATACACATTGAAATCATAAACTACAAGAAACTTATTCCATAATACAAGTCTATATCATTTGATAATCAAATTTTTAATATTCATCAATTTGGTTCAACCAACCTAAAATCATACAAAAACAAGATAATTTAAGTAAATTACGTACTTATCTAAGTATGGAGGAGAAACTTAAAAATAGATGATTAATTACATTGACTTATTTAATAAAAAATTCAAAACAATTGGATTGCATGTCCAAAATCCTTATTTTCTTTTTCCAAGCAACATTCTATGAAATAATGATCCCATGCTTCCACATTATAAGTATTATCTTGATTTGACTTGAAATTGTTGATGAGTTATTGAATTGATTAGCTTAACCTTACTAAAAATTGAAAAGAATAAGGATATATGGAAGAAGAAATAAAGTAAGGAAGTTAAGAATGAAAAATGAAATAAAAAGAAGTTATAGGAAAATTTGTTATATATATTAAGAGTAATTTGATAATTCAATAATTAGGCTAAGGGAGCCTAGGGGTAATAAGGAAAAATAAGATTTTTAAATATCTTCTATATATCCTTACTTAATTCTAACTACAAACTCATCTTTTAACATTTTACATCCTCATAGTCTTACTATTATATCCATGTTCTATCACAAAATCCTATTATTTTGCTATACAATTCTCATTTTGAAAAAGGTCATAATAATTAAATAATTTATTTTTTGACACAAAAATATTTTGATTATTTCTAATTTCCTAAAGGGTATGCAATAATTTTCCCCTTCAAAGAATTCGTCCTCAAATTCTTAAGGAACCAGTTTTTCTAATGTTTCTAACAATGTATATATATGATAATAATGTATATATATACAAGGACATTAAACCTTAGGGCTTACTAAAAAAGATACAAGCAGTTCCATTGCATTTCTTGCTTAAATTCCTAAGTAGGACCAAACCTTAAGGAACAGATTATTCTAGTGAGTTTAATAGTATAAATCGGTATTAACATCAAAGCCTTACACTTAACAAATGGTTTATGGGCCATACATTTGATACTCTATAGCCTTATGCTTTGGAAATATTAGGTCGTACAGTACTAATACTATATAGACTTATGAAGTCTATGTATCTAATCATGTTTGGACATTACTTTTTAATACCCGCACACTAATTGCCTATCCCCTAGTAATCAAGGTCATCTTTCCTTATATTTTTTTTCTTAATGTTATGTGATTCCTACTTAATCAATGCATATGTTACATTTTATTTAATTCCAAGTCCTTTTATGTCCATTGTCACTTCCATACTGACATTCCAAGTTTAATTCCTCATGTGATAAAGAATTAATTGGATCTTCCATTCAAGAATGATTGCACCATAAACCTAAGCATTTAGTAACAATATTGATAATTTCATCTACTATGCTCTTATGCAATTCTTTTGTAGGAGGAGTTTCACTATACAACTAGTATTATTATTACTTGCTATTCTTTATCAAACAAAGGTATAAATTACTTATCCTTTGTCCTAATTATTTATTCTCTCGCTATACCTTAGGTTTATGTGAGAACTCAAAAGGAATTATAATTAGGGACATTACTTATTTCCCATTCATATTTCAATAAACTTAATTAACCTTTTAGGAGTAAACAGGTATTTAGTAGTCTATTTTAATCATAATCATTCTTTTATATTCTTATTTTCTTAGTTAGACTTCAACTGCACAACTCCCTCTCATAACTTCTTTGGCCACCAAAATTTATGAGCAACCAACTTTTAGTCCCTAATAACATTGAAATTCTACATAGACATTCTTAGTCTTCTCACTGAATCATTTACCAAAGGAACTTACTTTTCTTTAAAGATCATAAATATAAGTCCCAAGCATTAACCACTATATAAAATATTCATACCTATCGAATGACTTTTTACACATAGCTAATATATGGTTTAATGCAAATGCCTCACTTATTGAATAAATTTGCTAATCAGATCCTCAATGACTTGTAACTATATAAAATCATCTATTAGGATATACATTTAACAACTTTACATATCCTAATTCCTTACTTTCAAATTATTATAATTACTACTCTATCATAAATTTTTTGACATCAAATAAGTACACCAAATTTAGTAATAATAATAATAATAATAACACCAATACTGATGTTAGATCAAATGTAATCGACATAAATAATAGCAATGCTTAATACTAAAAAGAATTCTAAAAATTTGAGAGTTCAAACAATAAGAATCTTAATAAAACTATATTAGTTTAACATATAGGGATCTGGATTTTAAAAGTAAGTTGCCCATTTTTTTATCTAATACCTACATTCTTAATTTAAACTAAGGGTTTCCTCCCTAAATTCCAAACTATTAAATTTTATAAATGCAATCACCTTATCAATTACATTAAAATAGCCTCTTGGTTTATTTAATCTTATTCCTAATCTCTTTGTTTGCATTTCATCATATATACTTTCAATCTCCTCGAAACATATCTAAACATATATGTTGCCTATCGAACATTGGAATTCTCATAATTTAACCATTATTCAATACTTATCTAATGATCTTGTAAATCATTTACATACTAAATTCTAAAATAAATAAACTTCATTTCCTTTTATGCCAATAAATCTATTGATAACATCAATTCAAGATAATTTTGAAATCTAACCATTATGTAGGCACCAATCTCTCTTAATTTTTACATACATTATTCGTTTACTCTTGATTGACTTTTAGACATAAATTTTCTAAGCATAATATTATTTAACCTCAAAAAGAGACCAGTTCTTCTCATCTCATTTCTACACCTTTTCTCTCTAAAATTCTACTTGTGTAATTATATACTAATCTATTTCCTTTAGCTTATTGCTATAAACTCATTTACACTATAATTTTTACATCCAATTTCTATTTACTTTATTATATTATGTAGAACATTTTGCCCTCTAGTTTTCACACCTCTCGTTTTCATCTTAACCATCTATTCAAAATAATATCAAAAGGAAAAGTTAAAGTGTGGTGGGTGTACAATAAATAAAATAGAAACACACCCTAACTACTTATTTTATAAAAAAAGTCTTATCCCCATTACTCATAGTCATTCTTCCCTCATAAAAATCCTTTTTCTATCAAATCACAACCACTTATCCCAAATTTCATCATTTTCATTTTCTTCTTCCTCTCTTATAATTACTAAAATAATTTAATAAATTGAAGAGCTTAAATGGAATGTCTTAAAATTTTATAAATTTTGAATGAAATCACTTATTAAAATCTATACAAACACTTTTATAAATCTTCACATATGTAAATTCTAAATATTTCCAATTTTGTAAAAGAAATAACATAAAAGTCATTCAAGGAAACTCTGAATGACACATTAGTTAAATAACTAAAATCATAATATCACTTGATAAAATTAAATACTTGAATTTTATCATGAGATAAGATGAATAGTGATTAAATAATTGGATATACAAAATTATTGTTTTATTTTCAAAATTTGCTAAAATAGAATAATTTAACAATACAAACTGATTAAAATAAGTACTTTAAAATTTTAAATTAAAAGAAAATGCTAACAAAGTTTGGGCATTAAATATAATAAATGAAAAATATGTAAAAATTTGAAAGTATAATAAAAAGGAAATAAATATAAATATATGCAAAAAAGGAAAATGGAAAAAAAAATAATAAGAAGGCTCTGGTTTGGGCGGAAAAATGGGATAGAAAAGGAAGTAGAAGTTGACACATATCTTGGAGAAATAAAACCCTCTTTTAGTTGTATAATTAAAAAGGGAATTATTAAACTTGAGAAAAGTTTATACTATTGTGTAGGGGAAGAGAACTTCAATTAGTATGTGCTTTTTTTCCCCCGTCATTTTGTTCTATTATAATGTAACTATTATACTGTTTTATTAGTCATAGCTCCAATGACGATGTTTAAGAACTAAAAAAAACTGCTATTTGTTGTTATTTCAAATATTCAAAAGAATCTAGTATTAATTAAGGAATTGACTTTTAATATTTTCTTTAATAAGTTTATTTACTTAATTTTTAAATGAGTTATCAATCATTTTTCCTACTTTTTTTTTATCAGAGGCTTGCTAATTAGTTGCATTATTTACTTTATAGATAGTTATTGATTTTGGTTAATCACAGGCAGGGAAAAATAAAACATACCATTTTGACTGAAGTTGCAATTCATCATAAAATGGACACATTGAGTCTTACTAAAGCCCCTTCCCCTTTTCCTTGATTCAAGCAGTATCCTTTATCGAGCAGCAGCCAACAACTTCACATGTCGGCCAGCATCGGCTACTCACGTCCTTTCCTCTGGCGACCCACAATTTGTGTTGTTGCTAAACCATCGCACAAGATGCAAGCTGCGATTGGTTGATGAAAACAACCGCTACTTTGGCCAATAGCCGCTTGACGGCAGCAAGTTAGCTTAATTCAAGCTATTCATATCATCTTTAAGGATGGGTAAGAGTTCCTATACAATTAATTTGGAATTACAATAAAAAAAATTTCTTAGTAATTTAATTGTGAGTATGCAAAACCCTAAACCAGTATTAAATGTTGGGTGTCGGGTTTGAAATAGTTTCTGCCGAAATGTTGGAATATGGATAAAAAGAATGACATCATTATCAATCATTTTTAATAATGTGATTATGTGATTAGACATTTAAGAAGCTTAAGTATCTAGAATTTAGATTTTGAAGTTGATTACATGTAATAAAGATGTTAATTCTTTATAATATTTATTTAAAAAATAGTTATTTACTTATTTTAACAATATTTTTTTAAATGAATTACAATAATCCTTGTTACTATATTTATGTGTTTTTATATGAAAAAATCATTTATCATAACTATGTCCCACTTTACATTTACAATATCAAAAAAAAAAAAACATAATCCCGTGAAGGTGAGTAGCATAAATCTATTGCTATTTAAAATAATATATATTCACAACAATTACTACAAAGTAGAGCTTAGAAAACATTTTTTCAAATAAAAATAATGATAAAACAAAAATAAAATGAAGAAAGATAATTTTTAAATACCACTCTTGTAATGCTATGATAATACTCACATGTTTCAACTAATTTTTTTAGAATTTTATAAAAAATATTAATATGGTTATTTTCATTTTAATTAATTTGGTTATCTAAACCATCTAACTCCATGGTAAAATTTGAATGAAATAAAATATCTTAATAATATTAAATGTTATTATAAATGTACTTGTAATGGATTACTTAAGTTCAACATATCATAGATATTATTTTTATCACTTTTGAAAGATTTTTAGTACAATGATTATAATATAGCCATTAAAATAATAAGAAAGAGGGTTTTTCAATAATTTTTTTAAAATATCTTATTAATAATTTTTAGTTTAAAGTATTAAATTTGTCTAATTTTATAACTAAATCTATATATAGAAATTGTCTCAAAAAATTGAAATCATATTCATTGTATTTGTAATTGAATTTAATATCATTTCGTCATTGACAACATTTTAAAATTAAAAGTTTTATTAAAGTAAAAAATTTGTATCAAATAAATCAATTTAAATAAGAAATTTTGATTATACTTTGTGCCGTTATATGCAAAATAGTTTTTTAATAAATTTTATCAAATCACCTAGCTTGAAAATACATAACAAAATATTAAAGGAGTTAATTATACTTTGTGCCGTTATATCATGTACAGGCAATGATAAATTAGGATATATTTTGAGCTAGAAGTTAATATTAGTATCATAAATTAAATAAAAATTAAAAAAAAATTGGATGGGATGGCCATAGGCAATAGCCGTCATTATGTATTCAATGCTTCTATTCTTTGAATTTACCTTCCTATTTTTTATATCTTTACTTTTTCCACAATTATTATTTATTATTGATATATCGTATAGATTTGACATATTATATTTGTGAAATTTCCTAAGCAAATTTAAATAAGACAAGAGGATTTCCTCTGCAATATTGGGATCGCTTGCAATTAAATTCTTCCATTTTCATCGTTCGTTGGCAAAAAAGTATAATGATTTTAAAAAAAAATGGAGATACAATATAGACTATAGGTATGTATGCAAATATAATTAAGTGATACAAATTAAAAAATATCATATATAAAAAAAATGATAAACATAAGATAATTTTTATATATAACAATATTAAGATTTTTTTTAATTTAACTAATTCACCTGATTTAATTTTTAAAATATTTCTTATCTCAAGAATATTAAAATAAATTAATATTTTAAATTATTTTAATTTATTATGTTACATGAATTGCAAAAAAATAATATCTTAAAAATATATAAATAATTTTATTAAAATATAAAATAAAAAACAGATAATTTCTTTATACAATAAATAATATATATATATACACACACATAGGATTAGGATGGCATAATGCACCACAGGAGTACTTATGCCATCCTATCTCCATATCAAATAAAATATATAATATAAATTAAAATAAATACTAAAAAATTTAAAAAGAGAGTAGAAATGAAAAAAGATGGAACAAAAATGGTAAGTAGAGGTGTCACTCACCTTGATAAGTTTGAGCTTAAAAAATATAATATTTAGATTTTTTTTTATCCAATAGGCTCGTTTGGACTTTTTTATTTGCTCGATCAATAATTGGACCGGGCTTAAGTTAAGATAAAAAAGCTCAAAAGTTTAACCCAACTTAATTATATTAATTTACTTTTAATAATATAATTATATATTAAAAAAATAATTATGTCTAATTATTTTTAATATAAAAAAATTAATTTAATATAATTAAATATTTTATATATTTGAATATCATATTATCTTTTTAAATGTATATTTTTATTTTAAAATTTTATTTTTACTAAAAAATAAAAAAATATTTTTTTAGGCTATTAAGTTGGACCTTCAAACCTTTCGTTTAAAAAATCAAGCTAAGTCAGGTCAAATTTTTTTAAAATGTAAATAAGTCAGGCTAGGGTTCGAGCCTTGAATTTCATGTAATTCGGCTTGACCAACTCAATCCATGTACACTTTTAACAGTAAGCATGCAAGTTGCATCCCCTGTTAACTTTTTTTACTACTTCTCATTTCTTTTTTCAAGTGTAGCAAAGCTTCACGGTAGTTCTCCATAAATAAGGTGATTTTTTTTATACTTTTTTTACTGCATTTTTGTAATTGTTTTAGTTTTTCATCTTATCAAATTTATTTTTACTCTTTTTTATTGTTCTCATAATAAAAAAAATTATTTAGAATAATGAGAGGTATGATTTCACTCTATGCAAGAAAAAAAATGCAATGTATGCTTTATGGATAAGAATAAAAATTTACCTTTATACTTGAAATTATATCTAAAATTTTAGGTGGTAAGGGTTTTGATATCTCAAGTATGAAATTTTTTGAAAAGAAAACAAAAAGATGTGATTTAAGGATGAAGAATTTTTCTTGATGAGTTTTTTCTCTACTATTTCTCATATTTTTTCCCATCCTTTTTCTTTTTGTTTTGTGATTATTTCACTCTTCTTCTCTTATCTTTTGCATTCTTTCTTTTTCTCTCTTCTATTTTTGCTTTCTTAAAATGGCTTCCACTATCTTTCTTACAAGAGAAATTTTAGCAGCCTTAATCTTATTGAAAATTTTGCATTAAATGGTTAGTAGAAGGATTAAAGATACAATGTATGTTGTGCATGATAAATTGAAAAAAAGAGCTGAAATTTTTTATCTTTAAAAAAAATATGTTCTTCCTCATTTGTAGGCCTTGAAAGATTTAATGCAATTAGACTTGGTAAACTTCCTAGGGTGTGACATAAGGAAGATGAAAAGTATTTTTTTTCATTTTTTGTATTTTCGTATTTTCTTTTTTTTGTTCAAAATGTATCATTATTTGGCCAAAATTGAGTGCTAACATTTATCAAGGACTTAGGTGGGATTACATCATTGTCTAGCTTAATTCACAAATCTTAGGTATGTATTGTTATTGGTGATCCTTAAATAAAAAAATGCTAGGTTTTGCTTTAGTAATTTTGGTGTGGGATGAGTTAAATTATTAGAAAATCCTAATTATGAAATTGGTACTTATTTAGTGATAACCTATACTAAACTTCTACATTGGAACCCACTTGTTGAGTTAAAGTTCTCTCTTAAAGGATTGAGCTCTAAGTTCTTTAGGTAAGGTGAGTGAATGGTTTACTTATACTTAAAATTCTTACTTAAAGATTACATTATCTTCAATTTAAATATGAGTTTATATTAAAAGTATTTCATTTTAATATTTGTCTTTGTAAATTGGTAAATTTGAAAGTTTTTGTATATGGTGACTATTTTTATATTAAGTTACATGAAAGATTGATATATGATGACTGAATTTTATGAATGCTCTTTTAGATAAGTACTTATTAAAGAATATATTTAAAAGTATGATCATTAATTATAAATGGTTTGATATGCATGATATGATTTTATGATTACAATTAAGTGTTGAATTCATTTGAAGTATGAAGTATAATTTATGCTTATGGTTCATAATTTAAGTGTTTGCATGTTTATGGATAACTATGAAAGTTTATGGGTATTCAACCTCTCTTTAAAAGAGTAAAGTATTTAATATTGAGAATGAATCCTTGTGAGTTTCCTTTGAAAATCTCAAATACTCTTGGATTTTTGTATTGCCATTACTATTACAGGAAGCGTATTAAAGGACTTCTATATAGAGTTATAAGAGGAAGTTTGGATGGATATTGAGACTTCTAACTATAGTCTTGCATTCAAGCTTAACCTTAGACATGGATTTGACCTTACTATATATTTTTTTACTTCTAATTACAGTCTTGGATTTGATCTTAACCTTAGAAAAGGATTTGACCTTTTACATCTATGATTTTTGTATACTTGACTATGCGAAAATCTTGTTAGTTCTAAACTTCTAAGGTTTTAATAAATTCTTTTATTTCTCATTTATCACTTAATTTTTTTTATACTATTATCCTATGGTTTAATGGATTTCATTGGGCAATATTTTTATCTTATTACATTATCATTTTACTTTTGATTTCAAACTTTTGAACAATAAATTGAGATTTCTTTTATATACTAATTTCCATAGAAAGCCTTGATATATATTTTTGAAAACTAATTATATGTTCCTTTTATACATAAGATTTCATTGATGAGATGTGTAAACATTTGTGATCTTAGGTAAATGTTCACTAATTGGGTTTTTTGAACTCATTACTTTCTTTTTGTTTTTTTAAAAGAAATGTTTTGTTCTTCAAAATTTAGAATCATTTATCACCTATCCTTTAGAAAGGAGTCTTGAGGCCTTTCATGAGCTTCTAGCATAAATGGTAAAGCATAAAAGTGGACAATAGAAATAAGAATTATGGTTTTGTTCGTACTTAGTCATTTGAGCATACTTGTGACAAAGTATGTGGTCACTTCATAATTGTGATACAGATTGCCAAGGAATTTGTATGGACATGTAACCTTTTTATTTATTGACTTGTTGCCTTCGGTTAGTGTTGATAAATAAAGGGAAGTTTTGTCAAAATTTTGACAAGTTTGATTAAGGAACTACTATTGCATTATAAGTCATTAGTTAGTATTTTATTTATAATTCACATAAGTCATAAATAAAGTTTGTCATATTTATAGGAGACCACCTCATAGTAGGTTCCTACGCTAATCACATACCCACAATTAGGGCATGACAATAACTTTTTCAAGAAATGGTGCTCATATTTGATGGTGTCTTTTTGGCTAGTAGTAAAAAGTTAACATTCCAAGTAAGGACTTACAAACTTTCAACTTCTTCACTCTTCATTTCAAAGTAGATTAAGGCTAAAAAATTCCTTCAACTAAATGATATTAATGGAAATTACATTAAATAGGCTAACAAAGAGAATTAATTAAGAATAAATTTCATATTTACAAATGAAGGTTAAAATTATTTTTTAAGTGTGAAATGTCTCCAAAAATATAAGATATATTATATTAGTAAGATTTAAAAAGCAAAAAATGGAAAGTGAGAAAAAATGTAAATGGAAGTGAAGTAAAATGTATTAAAGATGAATGGGTTTTGTATTTATTAACCTAAATCGAAAACTATTTTTTCTCAAAATTAATTTTGGAGGTACTTTCATTGTCTTTTGGTTTCACTTTATTTCATTCCCATCTAGAGACAATCAAAGTGAAATGTAATTTTAGATTTAGTTATTCAAATACCCTTTTCTTCTTATTTTATTTATCGAATATTAAGATCAAACAATAAATTTAGACTTTTTTTAGCATCTTAAATAAGTAGAGAATAAAATCATTATTCATAGCATAGTGTCAGAAAACCTTAAACCTTAAACCTTAACCTTAAAAATGACATAATATAATTTTCTTTTATTTTAAATATATTTTAAATAAATTAAAAATTTTACTTAATTGAATTAATTGACTATATATTTTTTATAACGGTAGGGGTGAAATTAAATCACTAGATGCTTATATATAAGAATCAAAGATTGAATCTTGAATGAAAAGAAAAGCACAAAATCTTTAAGAAATATTAAATGTCATTTAAGTTAAAGTATCTCAACAAATAACTTAATCTTCAATTTTTAATTCTTATTACTTTACATGTGAGACATTGTCTCTTCTTTCTATTTGTTACTTTGTATGTTTTCATTTTTTCCCCTATATATGTCCACTTTTGTTATTTATAGCTTAAACACTAAATGATGTTACAATATATTTTATTTTATTATGTAGATATTTTAAAAACAAATTGAATGAATTAATTATATATTTTCTTTTTGATAAGAATTTTTGAAGATTAAAATCAAATTTATTTATTTAAAATTTTAATACTTTTAAATATTAATTTTCACATACTATATTTCAAATTAAACATAAAATAATTAAGATTTTGTCATGGTTTTGCAATTGACGGACAGTTTCCTTTTCTTTTATTTACCTTATTATATGTTTTTCCTTTTTTTTTTGTCGACTAATGTTATTTTTAGGTCATACAACATTGAGCAATATTAATGTAACACATTGCATTTTTTTTATCAAAATATTTTAAATAAGTTAAAGATTTTATTTAATTGTATTATTAACTATATAAGTACACGTTCCATTTATAATGCTTATAACGTAATGCAATATTTCTTTTTTTAAAATCTATTCTATTACATATTTTTAATTTTTCTTTCATGTATGCTCCCATTGTTTATAATTCATATGAGCGGCTTTCACTCCATCACATCTTTGTACTAGCGCTACTGAGGGGTGATTATAGAAAAAGGGGAAAAAAGGGAAATATTTCAAAATTAGTTCAATGCATAAAAACATACATATTTGTGATTGACGACTATAATTCATATAGATACTATTTTGTAAATTATTATATATAGAGTTTTTAACAATTCTTACAGATCTTTTACAGTCATCTCATATCTTGTTTGTCAAGTAGGTTCCTTCTAAAATCCTATGGAGACTTTTAGGAATCATAATCAACTATTACTTTAAATAAGAAACTTCCTGAACCATCTTTTAATAAATAAATAAGTTTGTTCTAATAGTTAAATACTAATTAGTGAATAAAAAATTTTACGAAACATTATCTAAAAAATAAATAAATAAACTCATTAATTATATTTATTTCTAGTATGCATTATCCCAATTGTAAGAATTAGTGGTCTTTATGATCATATAAAAAGTGTCATAATTGGTGTTAATTTCTATTAATTATTGCAATCACAATGTATTAAAATTGTTATTAAATC
The DNA here is from genome assembly GCA_020226215.1 of Sindora glabra. NCBI lineage: Eukaryota > Viridiplantae > Streptophyta > Magnoliopsida > Fabales > Fabaceae > Sindora > Sindora glabra. The sequence continues at coordinate 89,214,330 of CM035228.1, forward strand.
TTATTAATTATAGGGCTAAATTCTATTAGTTATATGATTTTATTCAATTGAATATACAGTTAAGCCCTATTAAGTATGGTGTTAAATTTTTTAAGTATAAAGTTAAATTCTATTAATACAGTAATTACTACTTATTAAGTATATTAAATTACTTATTTATTTACTAAATAAATATAACCAGAACTGTATTTATTTACTATGTAAATGACTTTAATTGTGTGATTCCTATATTAAGGAGTATTGATGCTCATTAATCAAAAGTTAGTATGAATTCTTCATATTATTCTAATAGGAGAAATGAACAACTTTAATAATTGAAGAGTTAGTTGAAATAAAGGAATTACTCGTTAACAGGTGGAATAATTTAAAACTCTATATAAAAGTCTCTGATCCCTTTTTCCACTCTTTACAAGTTAAGTATAAGTTAAATTTTAGAGGTTATCATCGTCTAACACTAACATTAGAGTAATTGGGAGAGCAAAAAGAGGAAAAATTACTGTACTAATTTGTTCTAACCTTTTTTCGTATTTTTTTTATAAATTTGTTGCAAATTTTCAATTCCCATGATACAAGATAAACCATCTTAATATATGGTTTGAAAATGAAAAGATATTGAAATAATTATTTACTCTATTTTTATATAATTGTATAATTATTTAATAATATTTCGTGAATTATGAGATATTAAATATGCATGTATACGTACTCTCAAACTTTCTAACAATAATAAGATATATAAGCGAAACAAAGAAGACATTTCTTATTTTAGGTTTTTAACATAACCAAAAAACAAGACTTTGGTTTTGAATGTGTGAAAAGAATATTAAATATGAAAATAAGGTTTTTAATATGAAATATCAAAGATTTTTTCTTTAAAATAAAATGATCTAGCTTCAGTCAACATGTCATAGTTCCGTTAGTATTTTACAATACAAGTCAACTTTCCCTCCTCTCATGAAAGATTTTTCCATTTGGAAAACAATGATTTTTTAAATGTTTAATATTAGATTTATTTTTAATATTTGGTTATATATATAATTAATTCAAATTAAATTTTGGATCCATTTGATTAGCAAAATGTAATATAAAAAGTACAACATTTTTAAAAAATAAAGAATAAATGAGCTGTTTGACTAGTTATTACCAAATAAAACGAGGAAGTAAAACTTTTTTAAAAGTTTGGCTTCTTCCAATACACAAAAAGTTGGTTAGTTGCTTTCCTTCGGTGAGTTGAACTTTTTAAATTTTGCTAAAAGCAACTTTGCTTTTCATCTAATGCGCTGAATATCAACTATGGTAAAATGTTTTTTAAGCAAAATTTCATTAGGTTGATTTGAATTTTTTATGGTAAATTTAAAAAAAAGTTATAATTTTAGTTATTGTAAATTTACATATAAGAACTTATCAATTTATATAATTACAAGTGTTTTATGTGATCACCATGAAAAAAAATATACATATATATGAGACATTTTAATTTTTATATATGCTTTATTAAGTTAATTTAAATATTTTTATGGCAAAATAAAAATTTAGAATAATTGTGATGTAAAAGAGACTAGAGGCATGATATAGGAAATAATTAAAATTCTTTGATATATATATATATATATATATATATATATATATATATATATATATATATATATATATATATATTTAAAATTTTGTATTATAATTTATAAAAGTATAATAATTATTTTAATAATATTTCTTGAAAAATTTAAAGTTGAATCAAGTAAAATATATGAAGTTAATTTTTAAAAAGTATTAATTCCTTATTTTCAATTAAATAATTTTAAGCACATTTTTTAAAATTACAAAAAAATTACTTTTAAAAAAATTCAACACTTCAATTTTTCACAAAGTGATACTTCTTGTAAAAATGAAACAATTGTTTGTGTTACTATTTGAAATTTGAGTGATAGACTGATAGTTGGATAGTTATTAAAAAAAAAAGATCCAACCTTCATTTTGTTTATAATTTTCTTCCCTTCATCTCGAAAAGGCAAAAGGAAGGTGTTAGGAATATTTCACTTTCACACGGCTAAGTGAAAACATAAGAGGCCAATGGTTTCTACATGGGGGAACTCAAAAGAAGCATCATTGATCGAAAAATGGAGACAATAACAGAAGCATATTACTGCTGTATGATTAGATTTGATTATCGATATATTATCATAATATATATCATAATTAATTTAAAATAGATAAAATTTAAATTATAATTAAATTTAATAATATATTAATATTATATTTTTATAATATTATATTATCAATATATTATTAAATTTTATTATAAATATGCTATTATTTAATATATTATATTTCATTTTTATAAAAATTAAATTTAATGACCAATTAAATTTGAGAGTTAGATTTAATGATATTCCAACCTTACAATCTCCCCTTTGAAAAATATAAAGTAGAGGTGAATGACAAATCTATGTCTAGCTCATCATTCTTCGCCAGTGAAGTAATCATAATTAAACCTATCAAAATAAGTTAATCGAACTCTATCAAACTAATTCAATAGTAAAAAATTGTATGTTCGATTAGTCTTAGACTGAATTACCTTTTTGTTGGGCCAAGTTCAAATTGAGCTGCTACAATCTTAATCCCTATTCCAGCCCTAAATCAATATTTATCAGACGAATTTTATAACCTATTATACTTTATTATTATTATTATCATATTAGTTATTTATTCATTATTATTTTATATAATTAATTAATTAAAATTTATTATTATTAAATATAATTATATTATATTATTATATTTAAATTTTTTATTAAAAGGATGAAATTAGGATAAATTTATTAAAATAATTGAAATAAAAATTATATATTCTTTTATATTTTAAAAAATTAAATATCAATTTTTTAGAAAATAAAGTAAGAATTTTTTTAAATATTAATGTAGCTTTATTCCTAATTTCTTTGAATAAATTGGTAACTTTTCAATATACTAAAATTTTAAATTAAAATTTATCACCTTAATACGTGAAAGAAAATATGAACCAAAAATAATTTGATTACATATAAAATTTATTTATAAAAAATATATTTAATTTAAATAAGTTAAATTTTAATTTGAGGTATGATAAGGCTTGTAACCAAAGGTAGATATTGAAAATTTTAAATGATTAATAAGTGGGAAGAAACTTTAAATTTTAAATTAAAATTTCTTCTTATGATGATGATTATTATTATTATTATTATTATTATTATTATTATTATTATTATTATTATTGTTATTGTTATGATTACTTTTATTATTATAAAATATAATTATATTTATTATTATCACTTAAAAATTATTATTATTAAATATATATTGATTAAGTTCAAAGTATTATATATAAAAATAAATATATTTAATAATTCATATATTATAAAATATACATATAAATAATTATATAAATAATATATTAATAAAATAATTATAATAATTTATATATAATAATAAAAAATAAATAATAATGTATTATATGATATATATAATATATTTAAAATTAATATTAAAATTATTTGTTTAAAATTTTTAAATAATTTAAAATTTTAATATAAAAGTACTAATTTAAATTTTAATATAATTATTTATTTTGATAAACTTATATAATATATATTGATAATATTAAATATATAAGTTTATTAATTTTAATATTAAAAATTATTTAATATTGGTTATATATAATTTTAATATTATATATATTAAAGTATATTTTTAATATTCTAAAATTATTATTTTAATATATATATAAAAATTAAATATATAATAATAAATAAATTAATTATTACTTACTACTATTAGGATATTAACCTAATAATCTAACGAATTAATACTTACTAATTTTAATCATTTATCAAGTTAGGTTAACCAATTCTAATATCTTATTAGGCCTAAGATGAGATGGGATTTGCTCATTCATGACGCATAAATGGTTTAATGTTTAATGTTCAATTACTCGTACTTTCTTATGTCAAGTGGAATCTTTCTTGCATTATTAGAAATATTTTCAAAAAAAATATAAAATTTATATATATTTAATTTAAATTATTAAAAAATATTTTTAAATTTTAAAAAATATTTTTAATTTAATATTTTTTTAAAATATTCTTACAAGAGAAGTAAATATCTTACATTCTCATAATATGATTTAATTGATATAAATAAGTCATCTTTCAATTTTTTAATGAAATTTTATTATTATTAACACTTTATTTTACCATGACATATATTCCATCCATTTCTTTTTATCTGTCACTTTTTTAAAAAAAATTTAATCTTTTTTATCTGTCACTTTAGAATTTTAATGAAACATTAAATTTTTTTTTTTAAATTTATCCTTCTCTTTCATTAATAAATGCTTTGTTATTCTACACTATTAGTCAACTTGCATTTATTTCTTTATATTTTTCTCTCTATCTTCAATCATCTTAAATTTTGTGAATAAAAAGTAATCTTGTAAAGTTCATTAAAAATAAATAAATTTAACTACTTTCTTAATATGTATGAAATCGGTTAATGACGACAAATAAATAAGAACGGAGGGAGTATTATTGTAGATTATTATTTGTCATCACTCATTATGGTTAATTATCACTTACTACTATACACTATTAGTAATAATCATTTATAATCATTAATTGTTATTAATTACCATTTATCACTACTCATGATCATTAACTGTCATTAATCATCACTAGTTATCATGCATTATTGGTGATTACTATTGGTGGCCATCACCTATTTTCAATAACAATTGTCATCCGCCATTTATCATTATTAATTGTTAAAATTTTTTAAAAGAATAGTTTTAATAATATAACAATTTTTTCAAAATAATTAAAATATAATATTATAATAATTTTTAAAAGTTATATTCTAAAAAATATTACAATTTTTAGAAATAATCTCACAAATTAAACCCAACTTTATTTTCTCGGAACGTACTATAGCAAGATATCTAAAAAAAATTCATAGAAAATCCATTTCATTGATCCTTGCAGCCCAGATAGCGTCCAGATACATAACATAATCACTTTTCCTTTTTGGTACCCTATTTCACTATGGCGATTTAAACCCCCATTATTTAAATAAAAATATTATCTTTACAAGTATAATTATAAAATATTAAAATAATAAAAATATAAAAAATTTAATAAAAATAATTTCCTCTTCTATTCGATATTAAAAGTTTTCTAAAAAAAATCTCCTTAAAAATTAAACGGAGACTTAAGTTTTCAATTTCAGAGAAATTGATCACGTCAGCACAAGTATCGTCCAGATACATAATCATTATTATTTTTTTTCAATTTCTATTGAAGGAAATTGAATTCGATTCCAAAAAATACTATTTCCAAATGAAGCTGCGGACTGCGGATTGATTTTTAGTTTTTTACTACTTAAACATAAACCAATAAATAGCAATTGCCCGCCACAACTTCTGCTCCCTCCATATTCTCTGGTTCATTCTTTAGCTTTTGCTCATTTCTTAGCAGAAGATCATGGCTGCTCCTCCATTTCTACCACCTCATATCAAGGCTTGTGTATACTCTGAATATGGCAAATCTTCAGACATTCTGAGGTTTGATTCCAATGTGCCCATTCCTCAAGTGAAGGGAGCCCAAGTGCTCATCAAAGTTGTTGCCCCTGCTCTTAATCCTGTTGATTTTGAGAGGATGATTGGCTATTTCAAGGATACTGACTCTCCTTTACCTGTAAGATTTTTATTCCCATGTTTCTTCGAGAGGAATTCCAAGCTTTTTACAGAATTTTAAGTAATTTATTTTGCATTCTTTTGAAAATTAACCATAAGATGCTTCTTTAGATGTTAAAGACGATTGCTTTTGCTGCCATACTAAAAAAAAAGGAAAAAAGAAGTCAGAACATTAAGAAAAGTTTAAGTTAGCAAATGATCTGCAGTTCATGAAGAAAATTGAGGACGTCTTATAGGTTATATTCACCAAAACTTGGTGGGTGTCAAAGAAGATTAAAATATTACATTTGAGAAACTTGGTTTGTAATTTTTATTAAATTATATGTAATTTTGTGGGTGTTGGTGAGCTGGCAGCTCCAGGTTATGTTGTTGCTGGTGTGGTGGTGAAAGGGGAAAGCCAAGTGAAGAAACCAAGTGAAGAAATTTAAGGTGGGGGACGAAGTGTATGGTGATCTCAATGAGAAAGCTTTGGACCAGCCGAAAGTTGTTGGCTCTTTGGCGGAGTATACTGCTGCAGAAGATAAGGTATTGGCTCACAAATAGGGGTATAAAATGGAATAAAGTCTGTGGATTTTAATGGGCTTGGATCACCTAAACTTTGATTCATTTTTTTCCATGAATAATACAGACCATTCCGAGCAGACCAAATCCACACAAACAGGATGGGTACGAATTGGTTTGCGGACTTGCAGTTAAAGTCTACAGACTGGTCCATAGACTTAAGGATATAAACTCTCTAACATTTAATTCTTTTTTTTTAATAGGTAATGCAAATTGAACCTAAATGGACCGAGTCTAGACAAATTGGTCTGTATCTTATCCAGTTCGGTTTGTCCATTTTACACCCCTACTCACAAACTACCCAGTCTGAGCTTTGCTGAAGCTGCTAGTCTTCCTTTAGCAATAGAGACTGCATATGAAGGCCCTGAGAGAGTTGACTTTTCTTCTGATAAATCTATTCTTGTTCTTGGTGGTGCTGGTGGGGTTGGAACCCTTCTCATTCAGGTATGCATTATCCAATACAAATTCACTGTTTGTTTGGTAGTGATATTACAATTTGTGGTTTTTTTAGATAGTTTAAAGATTAAATACTTTGATCCTTTCAAAAATTTTAAGTGTCAATTTCATTATCTAGGTATTTAATTGCACTTAATTAAATATCTCTTCAGGATAAAATTGATGTCAAAATTATTTGAGGAGCTGAATTGACATAAACTCATATGCAATGGACCAAAGCAGGTGTTTAGTCTATATTAGACTTTTATTTAGGCCTAACTACTATAGTAATCTGGTCTGTTGCAGATTGCCAAGCATGTTTTCGGGGCTTCCAAGGTAGCAGTTACTGCTAGCACTGGAAAGCAGGAGCTTTTGAAGCAGCTGGGAGCTGATTGGCATATTGATTACACTAAGCAGGAATAAGAGGACCTCCCAGAAATGTTCGATGTTGTGTATGAAGCAGTAGGTCAGATTCCGAGCCTAACATCTATTTTTTTGCTGTAGCATATATATGGATGGACTTATGAATTTATATCTGTAATGTCTCAATCAAATGAAATGCACACACAGCACAATTTGATTTAAATTTGTCCTATCCATTCAGATTTTTCCACTGAGTGTTACACACCGATTCAATTACAAATATCATTTTCCTCATTGAATCCTAATTTTGTTGACACAAAAACCAAACAGGGCAGACTGAGCGGGCATTGAAGTCAGTTAAAGAAGGAGGCAGAGTTCTGACAATAGTGCCTCCTGGAATTCCACCAGCCATTCGGTTCATTCTGACTTCAGATGGTTCTGTTTTTGGAGAAACTAAGGCCCTATTTGGAGAGTGGCAAGGTGAAGCCAATAGTTGACCCCAAGGGACCATTCCTATTTTCACAGACTAAGGAGGCATTTGCATACTTAGAAACTAGCAGAGCCACAGGAAAAGTAGTCATTCATCCCATTCCATGAACATATTCATGTCAGTTTCTGTGTTATAAGCTGTTCTCCGTGCTTTAAGTCTACTATGTAGTACTCTGTCTCATGTTGTTTAAATAAATAATAAAAACACTCACTGATGTGGCTACCATGGTTCAAGTCTTTTGTACAGTGCATAGATTTCTGGTAAACTAGTTCCAGCTCGGGTAAAAAATTCTAATTCCACCTTCAAATTTGAGCCTTTTTTTTTTTTAAATCATGAATGTCGAAATTCAAGAGATGAACTTTTGAATTTTAGAATATACCAAGAGACAATAATACACACATTTTGTTACTGTTGTAGAACTAAAAAATTTATCCTAAGATTGATTTTATGCCATTCCATATAAAATATGAGACATATCACAAATTTTTTCAGTGAATGTATAAAGAGAAAGATAAACTTTATGCAGTTGTGAAATTCAGATGATAAAATTTGAATAAAAAATGGTCTGAAAAAAATGATTGGACAAATGTGAATTTGCAACTAGATAATAACATTTCATTAAGAATTTAGCTGCCAATCTAACAGCAACGATACCGTATCATATAAAGGGTTGGCTAAAAAAATTCTAAATGAAAGAAGGCAATCCATCTTCTTAAGAATGATCCAAATGTCCCTTTATTTAATTAAACTCAAACAAAATCCGGCGCTCCTGCAGCACTTAGAACCCTTGTCATTGAACGTTTGATATGTATGGTGCACTTCTATGGTGCTAAGAGCCGAAGTTGAGGCATACAATGCTTCAACTTATGTGGCAAAGTCTTGTTTATCAATAACTTAAAGAAACAATGTTAACCATTTAACTAAGTATTAATTTTAATAAATTAAAACAACCTAATTTGCCTCATTTTATCTATAAATAAATTACGCTTTCTAAATTTTTCCGATAAACCATAAATTATCTAGATCTTGAAAATAGACTTAATGAATATGTTGATAAGAAAATTTTTAATTTGATTTATTTCTATCAATTTTTTTACAATCATTATAGCTCATTTGTTTCTCTTCGTTTGACAATGAAAGTCCTATCAGTAGAATTTCTCCTTTTTCTTTTTCATATTGTAAACATGAAAGACACAAAAAATATTATAGCTTCTTTAATTTTTTTGGGACCAAATAGCTTCTTTGATTTATTACTAGCGAACTAACACCATAACTATATTTATTTGGAATTATCTTAATATAGTTCCTGGAATTTTAACAAGTTTATTTATTCCTTTAAGAATTAATGTTATTTGTTCTAAGATCTATTGGATCTTAATCCTTTTGAGTTTATGTTTTTAGTTGGTTCGTAACTCCTGTAAATCTAGTTTTTTTTTTTTTTTTTTACTTTTTGAAGGTTTAATACTTGTGAAAAAGTGATGATGCAGCTAAAGGTTGAAGTCATGATTCCCAATGACACACGAAAATTAATTTGAATTTTTGAAGTAATGGAGACCAAGGGTGGTATAGATTAACTAGGAGATGAGATGAGATGAAAGGTAGGAATTAGTCTTAGGATTTTTTTTTACGGTTACAATTTTTTTATTTTTAAATTTTAAAACCATTTATAATTAATTATAAATTTATAGTAATTTATTTCTAGAAATATATCATACACATGTCATAACTATATTCTTCTCAGATTCCTAGTACCCAATGCTTCAACAACCACTTCTAGCACAGCAGAAAATCCCCATATAATAGAGTTCACAAGATGGACTTATGATAACTGTGAAGCTTTTTCATCCAAAAGTTGTGTTAAATGCACAATTTACTTCTAGTGCTCATAACCTAATGAGCGGATGCAAACTCTACATGTCATGATGCACAACTCCACTGCAAGCATTGTCTCACAACTAAGGTGTATGGAGCTCAGTCCCTTTTCTAACTGGGAGTTTGTTGATTGAGTTGAAACTGTATATCAAACTTTCTCATAATGTGATGTTGAAAAATGAAAATGGAATAAGAGAAAGATTCTATCATTAAATCTCCAATAATTAATTATTACAATAATAATCTCTCTAAATAGCAGAGAAGTCTTGGTCTGTATGGAACTTAAATCCTTATATAGTTGTAACACTTTACAATATTTATGAAGTTGGGATAAAATAGTGCCTTTTCTCTCAAAAAGCTAATAAATCTCCAGAAACAGATGGCCTAAACTCTGGGTTTTATTAAAAGTTCTAATTTGTTACTAAATTACAAATCATAAAAGCTATTAAGGAGACCTTCATCTTGGGATCTATTCCTTCTTATCTAAATGAAATTGTTCTTATTTTGATCCCCAAAGTTAAAAATCTTGAGTTTGTTATATAGTTAAGATCTATCAATTTATGCAACCCTATTTATAAAATCTTATTTAAAATCATTGTGAATAAATTAGGATTTTTTCTTTAAAATCTTGTCTCTCCATTTCAAAGAGCTTTTGTACCAAAAAGACATGTTGATAATATTTTCATTGCTCGGGAAATTTATTATCTTGCTAAGCATAAAAAAAGGAGTGGAAGGCTTTACAATACTTAAAATAGATTTAGAAAAAGTTTATAATAAAGTTAAATCGAGATTTATTAAATTCATGCTTAACTATTATAATTAAGGATAACAATTTCTAATATAATATGATAATTTGATACGAATACAATAAGCTTACTCGGATTTGGATTAACACACTAACTTATTTAAGAAATAATTAATAATTAAAATTATAAATAAATATATATAATAAAAATAAAATTCATTATTTTAATAAAATAATAATAAAAATTTAAAATAATATTTTATTAATAATTAAAAATATTTTTTTTAAAATAGTAAGTAATTAAATTTAATAAATAATTTTATAATATAAATTTTATTAATTAAAATTATCATATGAATTATATAAGTTGACCCATTTGACATATTTAATAAACAGATAAATTCAAATAACATGAATTACCACTCTTAATTATAATTCTCTTCCTTTTTTAAAACATTTGATCATGAGTTATGTTTCATTTTCTTTTATTTTCATTGTTTTCAATGGAGGTGGAATGAATCCTTTATAATCCTTACATGATTTATGATAGGGTGATTCGTTATCCCTTATCTCTTCATCTTTTGTATGGAGTATTTGAGTATCTTATTCAATAAGTTATGACAATAAGATTCTATATTTGTTTCTAGAAATGGCCTTAAATTCTCTCACTTATTTTTTTTATTGATAATATAATTCTTACTGCCAAAGTTTGTAGAAAGAATCCTTTAGTTATATAGCATGTTTTAGATGAGTTTTACTGTCTTTAGGGACTGAAAGCCAATCATCTCAAGTCAAAGATTTACTTCTCTAATAATACTAGAGTTGATATAAGGTAAGAGATAAATGATTTGCTTCAATTAGAAAACACTAGTAATCTGGAACAATATTGGGATTTCCACTACATACTACTTCTAAATAGTACTTCTAAAGGAAATTCCTTTAATTATATTATTGATAAACTGCTTATCTTACCTCTTCAACGTTCTTAACGCCTATCCCTCAACATTCTTGACAGCCTATCTTCATTTTAGTATAGTATTTCAATGGCATGTTTCTTTATTTGTAAAAAAAAAAATAGAATGAGTATCCATAATATTATGTTCAATTTAATAATAAAAGACTAGAAGATGGAGTGAATTGGCTTAATTACAAAGATAGAGTTTTCTATAAAATATTAAAGAGGAAAAAATGTAGATCTTAAGTTGCCCTTTAAAAGAAATCAAACTTAAGAAAGGAATTATCTTGATTCAACTTTTTTTCAACTTGTCTACTTATAAATTAAAATTGTTTTAAAGCTAAACTAAGTGGATGGAAAATTAAGTTTCTAAATCTTGTAGGAAGAAGAGTTCTAATTAAGGTTTTTTTAAAAAGCATAATATGTAATGCTTTTTCATCCTTATGAATGTCTGCCTTAAAATTGATTCTATCATATAAAATTTCTTATAGGGGATCAATTGTTGAAAGAAGGCATTTGTAGTTATTTGAATAGAAGAGGGAGTTTAGGGATTCAAATAGATCATTAAAGAAATCTTACTTGTAAAGTTAAATTAGAGGTTTATGATAGAAAGGGATAAGATATGGGTTACCTGCTTGTACAATAGATATGTGTTAAATAGGATTTAGCCTAGAAGATTAGTCTTTTTTACTTGGCAAGGCATGGGGAAAATTAGAGAGTTTACTTAATTTAGCTTCAGATGGCTATAAATGGGAAGAATATTAGATTTTAGGAGGATAATTAGATAAGGTTAGATTCCTTGAAGTTTCATTTCTTTGGTCCTCTGACAAGGGAGCAAAACCTTTGATGGTGTTTGATTTGATCCAAAGCTCAAGTGAATGGAAGTCAGATACACTTAACAATTTTTTCAATAAAGAAGTTATTTCAATTATTAAAAGTATCCTTGTGAATCCCTAAAATACTATTTAAGAACAATTTATTTAGGGTTTCTCTAAGGTTGACAAGTTTGATTCTTTACAAACTTATGCTATGATCCAAAAACATTTGGATAATGAATTCAGGGCAAAGCTTAGTGATACTAAATGGATTTGGAGAATTCTCATTCTACCAATGAATCAAATGTTTATTTGGTTGCTAATACATGACAATGTTCAAACAGGAAGCATGTTGAAGTATAGAGTCATTGTTGTTCCTAATATTTGTTTTCTTTATTTAGAGCAAGAGGAAACACAAATTCACCCATATAAAGAATATAGATAGGTGCTAAGAATGTGAGACAACAAACATGCCTAGTAGTATGCAAAGATAAATAACTAATTTCAAAAAGTGGGTTCAATGTAATTACCAATCTTAAAGAAAGCCTATGAATTCTTTAATACCATGGTGTGTTATTTTTCCTATTACTCTCTGGTGTATTTGGCTCCACAGGAATTTGTTTGCTTTTAAAAGTTTTAGAAAGCAACAGTAAGCTCAAAGTCTAGCTAACTTGCATCATTATATCCTCACTCGAGCTATTGAAACTATGGTTTCTTTTAACCATAAAGTCTTTTCTCTTCTGAAGAAGTTATTATGAATTTTGTTAAATGATAGCCTCCTGTGATAGGTAAGTGCATTCTTAATATTGATGGATCTATAAAAGGTAATCTAAGGCTTGTTAGAGTTACATGTCTTATTAGAGACAACAAGGGGCAATGGCTTATAAGATTTTGTAGGGGAGTAAGAATAACAATGAGGTTTTGTTTGATTGGAGAGAAATTATAGAAGAAAGAAAATAAGGAGAAAGGTATTTTCTTTTGGTTGTTTAGTAGGAGAGAAAAATGAAGGAAAAAAATATGAGAGAAAATGTTTTCTTTTGTTTTAATGAAGAGAAAATTAAGGAGAAAGAAAAATTAAAAAGGTTAAATGACCATAATACTCTTATTGTATAAAATATAAAGATATTCATACTATAAATATATCAAATTCAACAAAAAATTATTTTATTATTAAAAAAATTATATAAACTAATTAGTTATAAATTTTTATTAAATAAATAAATATTTCCAAAAAAGTAAATATTTTAAATTATGATAATTAGGCTATATTTTTTTCCAAAACTCTATGCACAAACCTCAATAAAATATATAAACCTATAATTAAATTTTCTTATATAATTTGTAATATATATTTATATAAATAATAATAACCTAAATTTTGACAAAGTCATTCTATTTTTACATTTGCTAAAAGTTTCTTTTTCATAATCATCTTCATCACCTGAATATTTGCTTCTAAATTTCTTAATTGATATGTCGAGTAAAAGTAGTAAAAATTCATAGAAAAAGAAATTAAAATCCATCATATTGCTAAAAATACAAAATAAAAGAGTATATGAATGATAAAGAAAAACTAATATGTGGCCTATTAAAGTAAGTAAAAAGATGGGATTCATATAAACAGTTCAACAATTGATAAGTCCTTAGCACAATAGTGTTTGATCACATTAACAAATATATCAAAAAGAAAGCATCAGTTCATTCCATCATCAATGGCTTAACTAACTCCTGCATTAGCTATAAATTAATACAACATTTGTAATCATAATTGTAGTGGAATACTAAGAAATTGCTTCTTTGCCTCATTGCCTTCTCATTATCACATGAAAAGGTATAACATTTAAGTTGAAATTCTTATAGTATTCCTATTTTTTCCAACTCCATCCATATATCTGCCTCTTTGTAATGTTGAGATCTACTATTTTCAATGATTGAAAGACTTCTTTAAACTATTTAAATATACCTTTCAGCCACCTCTCTTATTACACCAGTTAAATTATTGATTCTGATGTTTAATCTTTTGTATCCATTCTCAATTAAATCAATCATTGGCGCCTTGCACTTAGTTTTGATGATGAAGTTTCTTGAAATTGATTTGAATGAACATAATTATGAGACTCATTGAAAGAAGCATCTTCAGGATTGAATGCATCAATATTTCTTGTAAAATTAGGGGCATTATTTCCCTAATGAACATCAAAGTCAGACATCACATTAAAACAATCATTCAAGTCAAGGCCTTCTTTCTCCTATCTTTTAACTTTTATTTTTTGAAGTTTCAATATATGTACTAGTAAATTTATTTGTACCAAAAAACTCCATTAACTTATTATAATTATAAATTGAGGTTCTTTTCCATTTCTACACTTTAGGCTTTTCTTGTAAATGCATTCTCCATCAGATCATTATAGAATAACAATTATAACATGTAACATCCATATAGAAGAACTACTAAAGTAAACAATACCATCAATAATTACCTAATACTAATTCCTATGTTCATGTACAAACATGCATATACATATACACCTTAATGAAGACAATTAATGACATATCATATTATGTAATATTCTATGCAATACCATAAATAATAAAAAACCATGAGGTTGCTTACATCATAAAAATTTGATGAAAATTTTGTATGTGTAATCATATATATGAAAAGAAGAAGTATACTATCACCTATATATGTAATCTAAACTAATGATGAATCTTATTCCAACATGTAATCATGCAAATGTTATGGGGTATTATACTTGTGTTAAAGATATTAAATTAATTACCTTGCAAATTTCATTTCAAATTCCTAGTTCAACTTCAAATATTTGCATTGTTGGATTCCAAGCAACACCACCTTATTTGTGGAATAAATCAGAGTACTCATTGAAATAATCCCTTAAGGTCTTCATCCTATTTTTTATATATTACATTTAAAAGAAAAGTCCAATTGCTTACTTAAGCTCTAACACCATGGTAGCTATGCTAAAGAAGTAAAAGTGCTATCAAGTCAATTCCCATTATAGACCTCTTCCAATAATGTATCCAACAACAACGTATCTATTTTAGATGCCTATCTTAATGAATCTTTGGAAAATATTTCTCCCTTATTATTAGACTTTTTGTCTTTAGCATACTTCCCTCTACAAAGTACTATATAACTAAGTAATATGAAATAATACAAACTATATATAAATATATAACATATGTATGATAGTAAATTTTAATTCATAAACAACCTACACACATATATGTGACAACCACTTTCATCATAATTAAGGCATTCTATTAGTTTCAAATTTTATACAATAACCATAAAATTGCAATGTGCACAAATGATATAACTCTTACATGATAAATATAAAATATAGTTCACAATCTCATTTATGGCATAAAGATTATAAGCATCATATAATAAGGTACATAATCTTATCAAATAAAAATATGAAATTTATGACAAGCTCTGTTGATAATCATTCCCTATATGGTCTGCTATGGTTTCTCTTAAAATGAATCCTTACTTGTAATCTTCTTTAGTATTTCGTGCTTCACGATCTCTAATATTTTTTATATTATTATTTAGTAACTCACAATCCACTTCATCAATTAATTGTAGATCAGGATCAACATCTATTGAAAAGTTATATAATATACAACAAGCAATAATAATATCTATCATGGTCTTAAAAGAATAATATGGTTATGTGCCACTACTATTATTAGAAATCTCTTTTTAAGGATTCAAATGCTCTTTTAATGATATTTTTTAATGAAGCATGTTGATAGTTAACTATATTTTTTTCACATTTTCAGGACCACATGTTGTGTATTCCTTCATGTGATAATGCACACTTCTGTATAAAGTGAGTAATCTACCTTTTAGAGGAAAACGTATATCTCCTAGGTAGAATTTACATAGGATATATAAGAATAATACAAATATATATAAAAAAGTATAATCATTATGAAAAGCCCTTATAGGAATGACTC
Source organism: Sindora glabra (assembly GCA_020226215.1). NCBI lineage: Eukaryota > Viridiplantae > Streptophyta > Magnoliopsida > Fabales > Fabaceae > Sindora > Sindora glabra. The sequence goes on from CM035228.1 coordinate 89,230,275, forward strand.
TTAAGTTTCTTTTTTTTTTTTATAAATAACAAATCATATTTTAGCTTACCTCTAAGAATTTTTAGTCTATCCCCTTTCTTATTCCATGCATGCTTAAAAACCTTAAAATTGGATGCAATTCCTTCCTAACCAAATAACATATAAGTGAATTTCATATAAAAGGAATAAACTGAGAACACATTTTATGTTAGATAATCTTTTTTTCATCAAAAGCGAGGGATATCTTTTCTTAAAACTTTAACTCATATATGTGTCCCATCTAGAGTTTTAACATAATTCTGTATTTTAATTTTTTTGAAAAGTTGATTACATACTAAGACAATTAAACCTATTCATATGAATTGAGTATTGGAACCTATATAACTTAGTATATTACCTTGAAATAAGGATAAAATTTATTATTATTGAGTATTTGTGGAGGAACCTCTGATCCAAAAGGTTGCATAAGATATTTATCCTTTAATAATATAATAACTTGTAAAATATTTCAAAAATGACGACTAATTGTCTCTTTTGATTGATGAAAGAAAAAAAGACATAATTCTATTTTTCATATTATGTGCCAAATGTGCAAGAATTTAGTAACTTGTTCCTCAACTGTAAAATGTAAGGAATTTGTCACTTTACATGTTGCTCTTAACTTCTCACATAGTTAAAAGAAAGCATGAAAACTTATGGGCACCATATTATGACATTTATCAATTTCTCATAGGTTTTGCAATAATAATTGTTGCATTTGATCTCTTCTATCAATTGCATCATTAATAGGTTTATGTATAATATTTGCTTGCAATTACAATAAATGCATAGTATGAATAATATAATAGATAAGTTGCATAACATACATTTGACATAAATTGTCCCATTCCTCTATTATATCAACATTAAGCAACTTGTCTAATTTTAACTTCTCTTTATATATGTCATCCATGTTATCTTCCATGATCACTTGTAAAATTCTTCCAAAGTGTAACTATTGAATGAGTAAAAATAATGATTATCATATCAATCAATATATACCTTTGATAAAAGTGAAGAATAATTACAAAAAACACTGATAACTTAAATTTTGATATTTGAACAAAATAAAATTATTACTTAATAAATTAATAGAATTTCTTCTAATACCATAATAGGTTAGCATTGAATTGTACAAGTAACAATCAAACACAAATGCAAAAATACGCTTGAAGATACTAATATGTCAATTAGGGTAAGATTGCCAAAAAAATGGATAACACATATAATTGAAGTCAACATCCACAGGTTTGTGAAATACAAAGACAAAACAACCATGAATGTACCTTTAGGGTGAAAAAAGGTTTGAGCATATTGAAGGTAAATTTATGTGGATGTGTCTCCTTTCTCGAAATATATCTTTGTATTAGTGATTTCCTATAATATCTATTGGAATGAACAATCTATGTCAAATACCACATTATGACATATTTATACATCTCACATGATGAATAATGTGATAATGTGACTACAATGGCCTTTGTTAATAGTTGTACTAGGATGGGAACAAATTTTGCAGGCTTTTGGTAGTGTATAAAGTTGAAATTATTATTTACTTATTATATATGTGTGTGTGTGTGTGTGTGTGTGTATGTATGTGTGCGTGTGTATAAATTTTATACCATTCATGTTTATATCAAATAATAAATAATAAATGCATATTTTCAATATAGGTATATGATTGTGAAATGATTCAAATTTAATTGTGTAGATTATAATGTAGCTCATGTATGACAAAACTTTTAATTTTGTTCACATTCTTTAATATTAACTTTTGTATGAAAAGGAGAACAATTTGCAATTAATTTATATAGGCTTGGATTCCACATGTATATGTATAGGGAATTCTATACCATGGATATGGAAAAATGGAAAAAAAATTGTTATTACAATTGAAAAAAAATTGTACATGGCTTTGAAAAAAAATTTCTAAGATTTGAGTTAGATATCCAATCAAATTAAGTCGTAGGTAGATTCCAAGTTAGATCTATGAAACCCAACATGGTGGAGTCTCAAACACATAATCCCTGTTGCAAGGATGATGGAACTATTGATACAGCAATTGTCTAGTACCAGAGCATGAATGACGGTCTCCTACTTTCCCATCTGGCATCCATTAGCAACCATCACCCAATAGAGATCCTCTATGACAAAATGGTGGCATGTGCCCTATATGTATAACACAACAACTTCTTCTTGAGCCTCTCTTTTCATAATACAACAAGGATAGCTAAGGAAAGGAGTAAATATGGATATTTTACCTGATTAAGTGTTAGTTATAGACGACGATTACTTCTTGCATTCGATGTTAAGCTCTCTCTTTTAGGTTGTAAATTGCAGCATGGCCAAGGTAGTTTTTGAAAAATAGCTTCAAATGGTTGTCTCTCCTTTAATTTATTTCCCCGAATAAGGGGAAGAAATTTTTTGTGGGACCTACGGAGTTTTTTCCATTGGAATTTCTTTCGCTTTATTTTCTCTCTTGCATTTGCAACCAAATAGTAGAAATACTAAATCCTCGTTCCAAATTTTTTCTCCCTTATTTTCTGTCATTCCAAACAAGGGGTAAGTTTGTAACTAAATCATGTGTAGTGATTGAAGGCCTAAAGATGATATTTAACATGAATATTAGTTACTTAATTATTAAAATGGATGATCAGATTGTAGTTTATCTTATATATAAAAGGAATGATGATAATTTCTTGTTGAATTCTTTACTTAATGAATGTAAGACCCTTATGGCCAAAGTACGCCACACAATAGTCTACTGCATCTTTAAGGAGGCTAATAGATGCATTAATTTTCTAGCTAGAAAAGGGTGGGTGGCCATAGGAATAATTTGAAATTCAAGTTTTTTTGTAATGTTCCACTAGATGATGCTCAATTGTTGAGGGTTAGTATGTCTTGTGTTTGGAATAGTTTAAACTTTAGTTGGTTTTGTTGTTTTGGCCCACTAAAGCTTCCTCTATTTAAAAATGAATGAAGTTTGGACTTTTTAGAATTAAAATTTGATTTATCTTAGTAAAATATTTTATATTATAAAAAATAAAAAGGCTTTGTTATTAAGATATAAACAACATTCAAATTTTATCAATTTTTAATTATCAAAATAATCAAAATTCAATTCAAGGAAATTTTTATCCATAGTTTTTAATATAAATTTTAGTTCAAATCTTGAAATTAAAAGCAAACTACCAAATTAAATATCATATAGAATGTTAGGGAAATAGTTGATCCGTTAGTTTTAGGTTAATTTAAGAATTTTTAGCTAATTGATTGGGTTAAATAACTGTTTTAAATGTTTGGTAATCAATTGATTTGATTAACTATTTAACCCCAATTAGCTAAATTGGAAATGCTAAACACAACATTTTCAATCAATAAATTCACAAAACTTATGGGAAAAATTAAAATTATCCGTAAATTATATAGTTATAAACATTTATTATTTCACTTAAAATATTAGAGAGAGAACTTGAATCCCAAACCTTAGAATGGATAAAAAAAGGTTCAACCCTTAAGTTGTTTAATTTTATAAGCAACAATTTAATATTTATTAGAATATAGTAGTTCTTTATAAATAACAAATAATTATTTAACTTTTTATTAATTAAATTTATATAATAAAATTATTATAACTTAACAAAATAAATATTATAATATGGTAAAGATTATATTACATGATTATTTAATGAATTTAAATTTTTTTACATTAAAAATAAAAATTAATATAATTAATTTATGTACATATATAACACAAACATAAAAAATAATTTTTGTAGTTTGCGGTTCATTTCAACTGTCAAATTTGATTCTTTACATGTAAGTGCTTTGAATTTGCCTCAGAGCAGTTCAATGTGTTAAATTAGTTACACCTGAAATAGTTATAAAATAAAGAATAAATTTTTATATAATTAATGAGTATATACTTATCTTGGGATAATTATAGCTAGAAATCAAATAAAAATAGATTCAGATTCCCCGAATCATTCACCGATGAGGCAACTACGGCAAAATCCATACCTAACGCTCTGAGCTAACAAATAGTTAAATGAATACAAAATCTTTTGATTACTTTCAAGTCAGAACTTCTACAGATCAAAGAAGAATGGCACAATTGCCATAGTCCAGCAAACAGTGATTCCCAGTAATCTAAAATGTTAGACATTACACAGTAATACCGACAAATCATTCATAATTTGACAGTTAATGTAAAATTCACGAATATATATATATATATATATATATATATATATATATATATATATATATATATATATATATATATTCACAGCACAAAGTCTTTCACTACAAACAATCAAAGCAAAATATTTTAAAACTTTTTGAATCCCTTTATGATTTTCGAATCAGTTTTATACCCCTCACATATATATTGTGCTTATTTTTCTAGAATTTACCTTATATTCCTCACAAACAATTTTTGGAATCCACTACTATTTCACAATTCATTATAGTTATCTCTTCTCCGATCACATTTGCCGTCAAACATGCCCATTGGCATCAGCCAAATCAAATCACGTATCATAATATTCAATTTATTCCAACAACACAGTTTCTAACATAATTATAGCTAAGCAATCAAGCAATGATCCCACCAGAAAAAGAAATAAACAATGAATATATATTTACTAACTGCACGCATTCTAGAATCTCGTAGTTAAGTTATATATATATATATATATATATATATATATATAAAAGAATCTTCCACTACAGCAAAAAAGACTTTTAGCGGCGACATTTGCCATCGCTAAAAAGTTCTCGGTCGTCGCTAAAGAAAAAGTCGTCGTTAAAAATGTCGTCGGTGTAGATTCGTGCCTGAAGAGGTCATTAGCGACGACAATTTGTCGTCGCTAAAATATGGACCTTTTGCGACGACAAAGTCGTCGCAGAAAATACTTTCAAATTTCAAAAAAAATTGAAATTTGACTTTTAGCGGCGACAATTGTCGTCGCTGTAGGTCATAAAGTCGTCGCTGAAGATTGGGCCTTCAGCGACGACAAATTGTCGTCGCTGAAGATGAGGCCTTCAGCGACGACAATTTGTCGTCGCTGAAGGTCAGCCTTTCAGCGACGATAAGTTGTCATCGCTGAAGATTGGGCCTTTAGCGACGACAAATTGTCGTCGCTGAAGGCCCAATCTTCAGCGACGACTTTATGACCTACAGCGACGACAATTGTCGCCGCTAAAAGTTTTTAATTTTTTTTTTAAAATTTAAAATCAAATTGTCGTATATTTCAAATTAAATGTTATTTTAATTTACTTGACCCATTTAATAATTTATTTAAATTTAATTTATTTTATTTTAATATAAATTATTCAATTATAATATATCAATAGTATTATTAATAATATATAACAATTTGATCCAACATTAAAAATGAATACTCATAAAGCAATGGTAAAAATAATATATATATGAATAAACTAATATATATATATACATCATCCATGTAAATGTGCACACATAGAAAATATAAAAATACATAAACAAAATATACTATGGGGAAGTAGGGAGGTGCAAAATCACAGAGCACCATGGTCGTCGTCATCGTCGTCATCATCATCATCATCCTGACTACGAGGATGATAAAATGACGGTGGCAGCTGAGCGGTAGGTGCAGGCGCAAATCTACTCGGCCCAGGCGGTGTAGCAGCAGCAAATGGAGGCGGCGGTAGGACGATCCCCTACTGTCTAAGGATCGAGGTCATCTCAGTGAGATAAGACCCAAACTGCTGCTGCATCTGCTGCATCATCTCCTGCTGCTGTATAATCTGCTGCTGCTGCTGATCAAGCCGCTGCTGCTGCTGCTGAATCAATAGCTGGCTCTGCTCAACCTGCTCCCGACTCTGGTGTAACTGCTCCTACAACTCACCGACCTGAGACACGGTCTGTGAGCTGGCCGCCGTGCTAGAAGTCCCCATCGAGCGATAAGTCTGACCAGCAAGTACACGCCCAACAGCCTTCCTGTACCCTCGACAAGTGCCAAGTACCTCATCGGCGATGGCAGCCTCATCTAACTGTACAGGAGTTGTAGGCAAGCTAGTGGATGACACACTAGACTGTACATGCTGAGTCATGAGCTCAGTCATCCTTGCCTTAAATTATTAAAAAAGAGTAATAAGAAATCTATCTTAGAAGATACATTCGTAAAATTTTATTTAAATTATGAAATTCAAATAACTTACATGTTGCCCCTGAGGGATCGGATGCACCCACTCCCCCGACCTGTATGTGTGTCAGTCCCTAAAGTTATCGGGCACCGACTGTAGCTCACCAGTATCTCTGTTTCTCTGTTCAATTTTTGCAACAAAAAAAAGGATGAAGGGTAGTAATGTTATTTAACAAATAGATATATTTAAAAAAGATAGAAAAAATTTAAATTACCTTATCAAAGCGATGTGCAGCAATAAACTTTGACCCATGCCGATCATTCACGACCTTCTGTGCTCTATTATTTGTATTTCTTGCAGACAACTCCTACAAATTAAGAGAAAAAAGTTAAATTTTAATGTTCACAATCAACTAATTATGAAATGCTGACATAATACCATAAAATGTCATACTTACCCTGTACTCGTCACTATCAAAGAAGTCCACACACCTCTGCCATGTCTGCGGTGAGACAGACCGAGGGACACAACGTCGAGCTCGATCCAAGTCATACTCCTCGTATCGGTCACCTCCATGCTCCAAGAAATGCTTATTCAACCTATACTTCCAATCTCAGTACAGGTCGGCAGCAGTCCGCATCAATCCAGAGAGTGCTCTATCCCGATCACGCTCGGAGATGCCCTCAAACTCGAAATGGGACTGCATTATAAGACATTTAATAAATTTATAAGTCATATATTTAGAAATTTCAATCTCAAAGACATTAATTCAAAAGGAAATGGATACTTACGCAAACCTCCTGCACAACTCTATCTCGAATCTCCTGAGGTACAGCCCGCCATGACTTATAACAGGGCGGCACGTGGGCGTGGATCATGCTTCAATATCACGAGAGAGATGACTGGCATTCTCACCAACCGCATGCCATGTACCAGTCGTATCAAACTGTACAGGCACCGGTCTGCCTCCACCCCTGCCAATCTTCTCATGCAGTCTTAGGGACCTATTCGGCCCCCTCTTCTTAGCAGGTGCTACTTTATTTAATAAAGTAAAATATTAACAAAATAAACATAATATTTAATCAAGCTTAGGTATGCACAATTTATGTCAAATACCTGAGCCCTCACACTGAGCTGGAATACGGCTGGGTCGCTCCGGTGGGTCGCCTCCAGCGTCACCTCCGTGGTATCGTGCCTCGACATCCGCCATAACTAAAATAATACACATCATATAAGTAATTAAAAAAAACTCAATGTCATGTTGAAGGATGAAATCGTTCAATCTCTTACAATCACATTTATTATTTTAATAATCATGCTTACACAATTATGAGTTGTAGTTGTAGTTTGAATATGTTATTTTTTTCCTAATCAGAATCAGTGTCAGTGAACCTAATAGACTGATGGTCATCGGATTCTCCTTCATTATCAGATTGTGTGGGCTCCTCATCCATATAATCATCAATTATTTCGTCTTCAAGGCTCTCGTCATCATCGATGAAGGTGTCTTCTCCATGAGCACCAGGTCCAACATTCCTGTGCGTTGGAACAATTGAAGGACTATTTCTTTCATTACGTAGATGTACTAGATCGAAATCTCCCAGATCAACTGTGAGGTTGAAGTTGGACGAGTTACTATCCTGCAGAAATAACAAGTCTTGTGCATTATCTCCATCACTGGGTAGATCCCATATATCGCGATGCACCATATCATGGATGACCCTCCAATTTGGTCCATTAAGGAGATCCTCGATGTAAAACACTTGTTTTGCTTGAGTAGCAAGTATGTAAGGATCATCCTTATACCATTGTCCGTTGATGGAGATACTTGTGATATTCTTGTCGGTATAAAATTTCTTCTTTGTAGGATCAGTGTCATACCACTTGCATTTAAATAAAGTCACATTGTACTTATTTAAATAAGTCAACTCAATTATTTCTTCCAGTACATCATAAAACATGTTGCCATCAATCCCCGGAACAGAAATGCCACTATTTTGCGTTTTATGCTTCTCATCCCGAGCTTTAGCTACAAAACGTACTCCATTCACAATACACGCAGAGTATACCATGTTAGTGAAACTGGGACCGGATGCTAATGATAGTAACTCTTCGGTGGCCTCTGGGGAACCGTTCCTATGTAAATAGTACATCTACAAAAGTAGCAATTATTCCAAGAATCAAATTGAAATATCAACAAGAGAAATGAACAATTAAGTTAAGATATCCCTTCAATGGATTTGGGAAGAAAAAAATCCTTACCTTCGAGTAAAACCAGGAGGGGAATTTGGTTCTCTGTAAGTTATCAATATCTTACTGCACCATTCCAATACTCATCCGACAATCAATTTGGTAGATGAATCCAACTTTTATCGACAAACATTGTATCACTGAACAGGAAGGAAATTGTTACCGGTGAAATAAAGTATGTTGATTAATATTTGACAGTCACCCTAAATGCACCGTATCACTCCAATTTAAAAGGGTAGGATCCTATCCCATTCGAGATATTTCTATAGTTATTATTTTTTTCAATTTATCCACGCTCATCGATTGACTCGTGCAGAAATTTCGGCAGCATCTCCCTATGGTTCTCCAAGTGCCTAAACTATACACGTGCATAGTTTATACCCGGAGAACAGTTAGGATGCTAAGATATTTCCATAATATCAAACAAGAGCCCGATAAATTGTTAATAATAACTACATGATAATATCTCAAACTGTCCAACTTTTCAGGATAATTCAAGGGTTGATTGATGTTCAGAAAACATCCAACCCTTGAATGGGTCTAAGCTTATAATTTAAATGCAAATGCAGTTCTATTTTAAATTATTGTAAAAATATATTTACAATAATTAAAATTAACAATACAACATTTTATGAGTATCGTTGTTTAAGTGTCAGTACTGTTATTTACGTAGTTTATTATGTAGATTATTGATTTTTCTAAATATTCATAACAACCGTTATGTTTCACAATAAACTTTTGGGAATTCAAAACTATCATCTACTTTACTATATTGATAAGGTGCACAATTCAGCTTCTCAATAGAGAGGTGTATACTATGAATACGGACTTCCTAGTTGTAAATTTAAGTAAGTTTAGTTTTATAAGGTGTATAACAATTTATAAGATGCACAAATTAGCTTCTTTATTTAAGTAATTGTTGTTTTATCCAAGAGGGGGGTGATTTTCATGCGAACTTCCTAGTGTATTGAAATTTTTAATTTTTATGTAATGCAAATATCATAATTTGGATTGTTAGGATTTTATTTTTATGTAGTCTCTAGATTAATTCAATTTTTCTTAGTATGTGATGTAAATAATACATTTACAAAAGGTTAAGGTTCAATCTCAATCAAAAAAGTGATTATATTATTGTAATCTCTTATTTTTTAAGATAGATTTATATATTTATTCTAATTTTCTATCTTACATTATCTCATCGAATCTAATAAGTTTGAAATTTCCTTAATTGCATCATAAATTTTATGTTTTGTGTACGGACCTCCTAGTTGTAAATTTAAGTAAGTTTAGTTTTATAAGGTGTATAACAATTTATAAGATGCACAATTCAGCTTCTTTATTTAAGTAAATGTTGTTTTATCCAAGAGGGGGTGATTTTCATGCGAACTTCCTAGTGTTTTGAAATTTTTAATTTTTATGTAATGTAAATATCATAATTTGGATTGTTAGGATTTTATTTTTATATAGTCTCTAGTTTAATTGAATTTTTCTTAGTATGTGGTGTAAATAATACAATTTGAATTGTTATGTTTCAATCTCAATTAAAAAAGAGATTATATTATCATAATCTTTTATTTTCTAAGATAGATTAATATATTTATTCTAATTTTCTATCTTAGATTATTTCATCAAATCTAGTAAGTTTGAAATTTCTTAAATTGCATCACAAATTTTAAATTTTGTGAATAAAATATCATAACAATTTTATCTTACATTATTCTAAATGAATAATCTACACATATATTATATACTTCAAAATTGTAAATTGAGAGATGCATATATAATAATAATTAAATTTATATTTATAAAATTAATAATGCTAAGTTAAATTTACATAAATAAATTTAAAATTTACAATATACAAAATTAAATAATACAAAATTTCATATTAAATTAAACATACTATCAATTTCATTAATTCATTGTAAACTATTTGAATAAATTAAATATATTAGTACACAAAAAAAAAATTATATTTTTCTATTTACGTACCTCAATGGCAAAAATCTACTGATCAACTCTGAATACTCTCCACGAACTAAGCAAAGTGCTAATAATAACTAACAAATTAAAAGATATAATATACAAAATTAATACATATTAACATATATAAAAAATAAATATACTAAAATTAAAAAAAATTAAAAGAGAGAGAGAATTCAGGAACTTACCTCAGGTCCAGAAAATTCAAACGCGCAAATGAGGAGGGAGGAGGCGCGGGGAATAAATATTAGCGCGCCTGCTTTCAGCGACGACAAAAAAATTCGGTCGTCGCTGAAGCTTTCAGTGACGACCGAATTTTTCTTCAGCGACGACATTGTCGTCGCTGAAAGTTCACTTTCAGCGACGACAATGTCGTCGCTAAAAGTCAAAATCGTCGCTGAAAATGAACTTTCAGCGACGACATGGTCGTCGCTTAAAATCCAAGGCTTTCAGCGACGACTATGTCGTCGCTGAAGGGTCAGCCTTCAGCGACGACTTTGTCGTCGCTGAAAGCCTTGAATTTTCAACGACGACTTTGTCGTCGCTGAAAGGTAAAATTCCCCGCCCAATTCCGGATTTTCCCCGCCCAAATTTTTTTAGGCCTTTAGCGACGACTTCGCTAAAAGCCTATTTCTTCCCGCCCCCCAATTTTGTTCCCTCGCAAAAATGTTTTTATTTTTTCCGACGACAATAGTCGCCGGAAATACCTTTAACGACGACCGAAATTTTGTCGCCGCTAAAAATGTCGTCGTTAATACTCTTTTTTGTTGTAGTGTTCGGTAATTATCAGGGGAAGCAAGGTTCCCGACTTGGTTCTCCTCCGGTCCCAACCATTAATATGTCAATATTCCTAATTTCCTGATATTTCCTGGAATACAATAATAACTTTCCGAGTTGATGGTAAACACCCTGAAGTTCCGTAATTGTTTTAAGAAAAAAATCTTAGGGATTATTTCTTTTGATGCGGAAACTAATCCTTAATCAATTGAAACAAGATTTAACATTTCTAAGAATTTTTAATTTCTTTAACTTTATCATAAGATAAAATGGAAAAACGTTTGAGCAGCAAAATATACTAATAGTTAATTTATTTATTAAAAATGGATTCAGATAGCAAAGATTTTAGTCAGTTAAATTGTTTAAAATAATAATAAAAATAAATTTGGAAATAATTATAGGAATATTTAAATATTAGTTCAGATATTATATCAATAGCGTGGGTGATAATGAGTAATTATCAACATGTCTAAATGTTCTTTAGATCGGTATTTAATCAGAAAAGAAATTAGACAATTTTCCTTTATGGTGGGATGAATTAAAAGATTTTAGTTTTTTTTCCTTGCACAAATACGTTGGCTAAGATAACCTATACATGAAAGGTGATAAATTGGATGTTTTGAAACTTTTCAACATTTTTAAAATACTTTTTGAAATTTTTTTAATTTTGGAAAGTCATGAATATGGTTTCAATTTAAATAAATCCAAGAAAATTTTATAGTACTCAAAATATATACAACAATTCAAAAAATTTGTATGAAGCGACTTAAGCTAGCAAAGTATCAAAAATTATAAATAAATATGTCTTTCAATCATTTAATCATCAAAATAATAAGATAAACATGAAAGTATAATATATCCAACAAACTTTATCAATAAAAATAGAGCATATTATCAAAAATAAAGAGAATATAAATAGAAAAATTAAACACAAGAATTTATAATAGTTATCCCTTAAAAATTCCTTTCAAAGTATTCATCCATTCTCCAAGCTTCACATGCTCCAACTACTTCTTCACTATTTCCTCAAGTTCCAATCGATATTTGAGGAAGCCTTATGACCTCTCTTTCTTAATAAAATTAATTCCCCTTGAGATTGCTCACTTAATGCTCTAAATCTTTAAAGGATAATTCATTTTTGGTTTTTTCAGGATTCCTCATCTAAAATACAATAGAAATTACTATAAAATGAAAAATAGATCAAATGAACTCTCTCAAAAAGTAGATGAAATAAATAAAGTTCTAAAACAAGAAAATTTTTACAATGAAAAGTTCAAATCATAATTTTGATGAAAGAAAAAATAAATGATGTTAAATAATAAATTTTATACATTGTATATGTTGTATTTAATAGTTCTTAACTTATATAAGAAACTTAAAATAATTTATAACAATTTTGAAAAATTCATTATTCGATAGAGTTTTCACACCAAAGGCCATTTAGAAGCTAATAGTGGACTATTAGACCAACACAACCTAACTTCACTTTTAAAAAATTATAACTCTTTCATTTTAAATCCATTTATTTGAGTATATTTTCAAGTGGGTTAGTTTTCACTCTCATAGATCATGTAAAATTTAAGATATGATTAGAACAATAAGCAAATGTAAAAAAAAAAAAATAGAATGCAAAAATATGATTTTTACACTCAACTTAAATAAATTTAACTTTTTTTAACCTTGATTTCATAATTAAATAATAAGTATTTTTGCAAGATATAATCAAAAGAGTGGTCAAAAGCAAAAATTAAAAAAAAAATAAAACTTATAACTCATTTATTTTTGAAATGTTACATAAGTTATTTTATAAAGACAGGATTGTGACCTATATTTTTAAAATATTTTGATCAATTTAAGATTTTTAAAACATGTTTGGGCTTTGTCTTATAAAAAATTCAATTTTACAAAAAATTCTAAATCCATAAGGATAAATTATATGAATGGGGTCCTTAGGCTTTATTGATGCAGTTAAGCTTCTAAAATTTCAATATTTTATAAAATGTGGGACCCTTAATTTTTGCTTAAAATAGTCATTTGGTTTTGATGATAATTTGGAATTAATTGGATAATTTTTAATTGCAAAGATAAGATATAAAATGTATTGCACATTACTATCAAATTGGGAAAATGCTTCGTTTTCTAGTTGCTGTGTGCTACCATATGCATGCTCAATTTTGATTTCAATAAATTTAACATGTTTTCTTTCCTTAAACAAAATGGAATTGAGTTATGGTTACTATTACTTTCCATATTGATGATATACTAAGTGTTACTATTTACATACATTATATTGGTTTTTGCAGAATCTTTTGCTCATGCAAATTTTTGTTTGTAAAATGTCACATCAAGCTAACTCAGCAATAGAATAATATATTAATATACAATGAAAACAAACAAACATAGTAAAGGCTAGATTAAGACAATTCTTTATAGAAAATTTAAATTTTTTGAAAGAGTAAGTTGATTATATTTTCATAATATACATTGAAAATAATATTTCAAGTTAACAAAGGAAAGAGCACGCTTCACATATTCAAAGCTATTGACTTCAATAGTGACAAAACTTTAACTTTCTAAAAAAAGCAAGCTATATAGAAAATTTAAAGCAAGAAAAGAAGCCTTTAAGTTAGGGTTGCTTTTTGAGATTTGTGCTCTCTTAATGGCTAACACATACCTTTTAGTTATAAATAAAGAAACTCACTTTATTGCTAAGATATGCAAATATCTCCTCCTCTCTCTAAAAGACAATTTTTATCTAGATTGTTTTTATATTTCTAAGCCTTTTTCTCTATACTTAAACTTGTAAATTTGCACAATTAATGTATATAAACTTTGTAGTCTCTTCAAGAAATAAACTTTACTCATTAAAGGTTCACTAGTTAAGGTAAAGTATGAGAGAAATACTTATAGATACCTAAAGATGTACATAGGTGGCATCATCAAGCTTTGAGTTAGGCTTTTCATATATAATTGTATGAAATATAATGGGTTAAGCCTAAGCCCAACTTATTTAATTTCTACAAAATTTGACCCAACCTAACTTGACTCAATCAAATTTATTCAGGGCTCAAGGCCTAATGCAAAAACTCAATTACTTTTATTTTCATTATTATTTTAACTAAAAATAATTTTTTATATAAAATTACACACTGAAAAAGATAATAGGAGATTTAAACATATAAAATATTTAGTTATATTAAATTAAATACTCTTTACATTAAGAATAATTAGATATAACTATTTTTTATAATATATAATTATATTATTAAAAATAAATTTATATAATTAGGTTGGACTAACTCATTCTTTATTTTTATGATCTATGCTTAACTAGAAATGAATCAAACTATGAGAAAAAAATTCAATAAATATTCAAGTTTAAAAAAATTTAAATCTTATATTCTTTGGGTGAGGCTTTTTGAGTCAGGTGATCATATATAGGTTTAGAGACACTTTGTAGTTAGATTGTGGATTAGAAATATTGAAATGCTAATTCACCCATTTCTTGATGTATTTTTCCCTAATCATCATTCGATTTTTCAACACTTTCTTCCATGATTTTCTTCCATTGTTTCTTCTTGAATTGACCATGATAATGTTTTTCATTTCTTTATATCAATACTCACTTTTCTTTTCTTTTTTTTTTTTGAATTTTCCTATATAATATGCACAAATTTTGTAAGATATATAGTTAGTCCAATCTAATATCTCAATACATAGATATGCATAATTTATATGAAAAAATTATAACAAGTTAGAATTAGAACAAGCATAACAATCATATGATTATATATGTCAATCACAAGGGAACTGTTGAAATTTATATAATACATTCAGTACAAAATCAAGTATTTTATTGCAATCATAATATAGCACATATCTGTTAAAAATTTTATAACACTTCAAGTAAAGATATTTAATATTATTATAATATTTTTTTTATCATCATCAAATTTTATTGTATTGAATTTACCCAAAGAACTTCATCGTATTCAACCGTGAGGTCAATAAAATAAAATATGCATGTTATAAAAAAATTGTTTGGTGGGGCTTGAGCAAATCCATTATCCAAGGCAGTCGGTTGCTTCTTTCTTACATTTCGTATCTGAACTCATTGTAACACAGCCATTGATTTAAACGGTAATTGACTTCTCTTTAAAAATTTGTGCTTTCTCTTGCATTCAAATTTTAATTTTTAATTTTTGTATATATCTAGTGATTTAGACAATACTATTTAAAAAAAAAAAGTCATTGTAAAACAAAATTATTTAAATCTTGCTCAGCAATATCAAGAATTTTGTTGATGTCACTCGCTACCTAAAAAAACTGATTTTATGCCTCGACCATTGCACAAAAGCACCTACCACAAGGAGTGAGGTGTGGTGCTCAACCGATACCTGCACAGACTATTTTCTTTGCAGACTGCACCATTAATAGGCAATTGCTCAAGACAAGTTCTGCTTACCCAATTGTCAACCATCTCATTCCTCTCTATTTCAGCATCATATACTTGCTTGTCGAAGATCATGGCTGCTACTTCATCTCTACCATCTCATATCAAAGCTTGGGTATACTCTGAATATGGAAAATCTTCAGACGTTCTGAGCTTTGATTCAAATGTGCTCATTCCTCAAGTGAAGGAAGATCAAGTGCTCATCAAGGTTGTTGCTGCTGCCCTTAGTCCCATTGATTATAAGAGGATGACTGGCTATTTCAAGGCCATTGACTCTCCTTTACCTGTAAGATTTTTATTCTCATGCTGTTCAAATTTGACCGGAAGATGTTTGTTTAAAAATCAATTGCTATTGCTTTCTTGCCATACTTTTTTTTTAAAAAAAAAAAGTCGAAAATTATGTAGTTTTAGTTAGCAAATGATCTGCAATTCATGAAGAAAATTGAGGATTTGTTATGGCTTACATTCACTAAAACTTTGTGAATGTCAATGAAGATTAAAATATTGCATTTGAGAAACCTGATTTGTAATTTTTATTAAATTAAATGTAAATTTGGGGGTGTTGGTGAGCAGACAGCTCCAGGCTATGATGTTGCTGGTGTGGTGGTGGAGGTGGGAAGCCAAGTGAAGAAATTTAAGGTTGGGGATGAAGTAGATGGTGACCTTAATGAGAAGGCTGTGGATCATCCAAAGCGTGATACTTAATATTATAATTATGAGGAAGAATTTAAATTTTTTATCTTTTATATTTAATATTAAATAAATAAAATATTTTTATTTTAATATTTTATAACTATATTTGTAGGGAAGATTAATTTTTTCAAAGCAAACGGAACTATAATATCAGTAAAGCGTGACTTTAAATGAAGGCTTGGGCCTTAGAGATCACTGGGAGTTAGCAGTTATGACTAATGGAGAGGCTACACGATCGGCTATTACGCGGGCCATCTGCTTACGTGGACATGTACAACGGACTTCAAATCCGCGCGCTTTGCGAACTATTTGCGGGTGCAGGCCAATCGTGGGGTACCTTATGCGTAACTTTTTTTTTTTTTTTTGTGAGAGTTTATATAGATAAGTTTGCGTGATGTTTAGCTTTTGCAGGTAAGTTTGCAAGTAACCATAAATTTAATTTTTTTAAAATTTTTTTAAGTAATTTAGATATTTTGATTTAATCAAATTCAATGTTAAAAAAATCTAATTAATTGTACAATTTTTTTATTTTTTATTAATTTATTATACAAAATAAAAAATATAATTAATTAATTATAATTTTAAAAAATAGATATCTTTTAATTTAATTTATTTTTGAAAGTTTTGTACCTTTCATTACATTCAAAATTTAATTTTTAATTTATATATATATACTTCTAATAATATAATTTTATTATTTAAAAAAATTAAATATGATCTGTTCAAGGAATCAATCATTTTTATTCACATATTCTGCAGGGTATGCAAGCAAGTAGCAAGAGTCCAAGCCGATGTTGTAAGAAATTTTTAGGATTCATAAAATAATTTAATATTCATACAACCATAAATCCATAAATAGGAGTACAATAATTGTACAAATAAAATAAAGAGTTTTCGAATTATCTAACCCTCCTGTTGCATCCATTATGTTTGATTGTAAAATTGGTTGGATCACTGCCCACTCTTCCTCAGGTGACTCTCAGAAAGAATATTTGGAATTACAAACTGCAATGTGATGGAAAACTGCAGCTCATCTTATAAGGAAGTAAATAAAGATCCTAACCCTAACCCAACTAGAATTAATTGATCCATCACAATTAATCTAGAATAGGATATATGCACACACTTTAAAATTTTAATATAACACAAAGTTTAGGTATTATTATTATATTAATAATATTAAGTTAATATTTAATTCAATTATATATTAAAATATGTTTAGTCCATTATTTTACAAATGCCACTTTAGCTTATTTAGTTCATCGTACTCCACTTTACACCTTTATTGCTTGCATGATTTAGAGAGAAGTGGGGTCAAATGATTAAAGATAAAGTTCAATTAATTAATCTAAATCTTGAAATAATTAGTACATTTAAAGAAAATTTATTTAAGTTTTGCTGCGATTGGTATTTGATGTAGGGTGAGCAAGATTTATCTAACCAAATAAAACTATCCAAATCGAACCAAAAATTTTGAATTTTGGTCGATTTT
Source organism: Sindora glabra (assembly GCA_020226215.1). Lineage (NCBI taxonomy): Eukaryota > Viridiplantae > Streptophyta > Magnoliopsida > Fabales > Fabaceae > Sindora > Sindora glabra. The sequence goes on from CM035228.1 coordinate 89,248,073, forward strand.
AAATAATATTTGGTTAGAGACGGACTTTTAAGTTCATAAATTTTTTTTTATTATTGATCAATGTTGAATGTGATGAAAGTTATCCACCACAAACCAAACCAATAAAGTTTCTTTCATTTAGCATATATGAATTTTTAAGTTTTTATATATCTCCAGTTAAAGTATCTCTTATGTACGACCATTTTGCTTCTAATTTGTTATGTCTATAGATCATCCACTTTTTTTTTTTTGGCTCCAACCAAATAGATCATCCACTTTTTTTTAAGTAGTTCTTTGGAATATGAATTAACAAACTCATTTTTCTTCTTATAATATTAACATAGTGACTTGGCTTTTGTACTCTATTTCTTATTTCGTTATTACTTTCTACTTTTGTCTTTACTCGGAGTTTTTTTTATCTCTCTCCATTTCATCTCTTTTCACTCATTTTCTTCTTTTAAGTATATGTTCTCTTATCCGTAGGCTAGTAAATGTTATATTTCTTCTTCCATATTTTTCTCTCAATTCAATCTTCATTTCTTTTCATTACATTTTTTCTTTCATGAACTCTTATAAAACTTATACTTTAATGTATACTTTAAAAACTGAAGCTTGAAAACAATTTTTGTCTGACGTTGATGCGATTTTGCTCTACATCTTCTTCTATCTATTAATTTGATGTTTGAAACTTGCTACTATGCTTTGCATCTTCTTCTATGTGTTAATTTCAAATTTGAAACTTAAAGAATCTCAACCCGATTAACCCTTCCAAAATTTATTAAATCTATAGTAATTCGAATAATTGATTTATTATTATTATTATTGTTATTGTTTGTTTGTTTGTTTGTTGTTATTGTTGTTATTTTTGGTTGACGACGGGCTCACTTTTCTCCGTCTAAGTAAGATCCATAGGCCTAACTGATGATATGTAATACCTAGAATCATTGTGATATAAAATAATCTAATAAACTTCTTGCATAGGATTGGTTTATTATCTTCACCAATTTCTTTATCGTGTGTTTTGACAATAAAACAAACTCACTTATGTGACGAGATTAGATCTAATTAATGTATGTCAGTAACAATTGGTGAATGGCTTTTGTTTTTTCATCCAACTTATCTTGATTCAATGTAAATTTTTTTTGTTATAATTTAAAAAATTTCAATTGAATCCTTATATTTATAATTCTTTTTTAATTAGATATTTTCTATTATTTTACTGATGAATTTTGTTAAGAATTCATTAATATCGATAATATGGTTAATGAAAAGAAAGTTATATGGCTATTATTTCCTTCTAAAATTAAAATCATTTCATAATATCTTTATATTTTTTTAAGTTATTTGTTATTTAAATATAGATATAAATGTCATTGAAACCTTACATCAATCATCTTTAAACCATATAAAAAAGTATTGTTTGTGTTAATTAATAGAATTTATAGGTTAAGAAAGAGGTAAATTGGCTTTAAAAATTGCTTGTAAAATATTGGAAGCTAAAAACCCATGGATTTATTTTACAAAGACTATGAGTATACAAAAAAAATTTGTGATTTTTAGCAAATATGTAGTTTAAAAATAAAATTAATTCAATAAAAATGTATAAGAAGCCATATATATATATATATATATATATATATATATATATATATATATATATATATATATATATCTTTAAAACAACAAAAATATTTCTTCAAGAATTTACATGAAAACTATGTGTATGCTCTTGTTTGAAGACAAATTACAAAATGTAAAATGCTTGAAGATAAGAAGATTAAAAAGAGTAGAGAAGAAGAATGAACTCTAAAAATTTTTATTGAAATTTAATAATCCAAAAATAGTGCCTTTTAAGTTTACTTCTTTCTTTTTAAACTACAAAATATCACTTGAAGTATCTCACTAGTTGTGAATAAATTACATCTACTTATCCTTATAACCCTTTCACCCTTTATTACAAGGATTACATTTGTTTTTCTCACAAATATCTTTTCTAAGCCTAATTTCATGATTCTATACAAGCTATTAAGATCTTCCTAAGAACGATTGCCTCTTTCTTTCAACCTTTAGCTTTTTTCCACAAGCATAAAAAACAAGATCTCATAATCTCATTAAGAGATTTTACAGTCATTCACTTAAAATACTTAATGAGTGGAAAATCAAGTTTTGGCTTAAGAGAAAATTGAAAAGAGCTTTAGTTTAGAAGGAAGAAAGCAAGAAAGTATTTGTAAGTTGTAGTATAATTGCTTAGTGTGTCTTCTTCCAAAGGAATGAAGCCTATTTATAAAAAGAAAAAAAACTTATAAAGGCTACTTAGTCTCCAAGTTAACTTGCTTCTCAAGTTGTCTCCATTGATCTATGTGTTAAAAATAGGATGTTTGAATCATGTGGGGTTAGATTCTATCACTTTGTAGCAAAAAAAATTAGTTTTTGCTCAAGATAGCAAGTGAGATACCAATTACTTGCTATCTTGTTAGAATTTGACATTTGGTTTTATTCTCTAGTTAAGAAATTATGAATAGTGCCCTTGTACTACCTTTGACTAAATAGTTATACTTTAGAACAAAGAAATTCAATTTTTAAATTTTTTTAATCAAGTGCATACTAAAAACTAATTTCAATTTGAATCTCCCCCCTCTTGTATGATCTAATGGGTGATATTGATTTGAGATTTGAATTTGGCTATTAAAGATAATTCAAGATATTTGAACTTTAAATTTAAAATCAAAGTCAGTGTGGTTATTTCTTAAAGTGTAAGCTTTGACATTTTCAAAATTAACTAAATAATAAAATAATTTTTGCCATGTAGGGAAATATAATTTTGTAAAACATCTTGGACTTGTATTGATGAAGAGTTATGGTCCAAATTGCCTTTTTGAAATATTAAATTGGCTTTATAATATCAAGTAATTACTTTTATGCCTAAACAAATTGAAGTAAGAAATAGAATCATTAATTTCTAATCCATTTAGCAACATATTAGCCCAAAATATTTTATTCTCTTATTTAATTCCGCTATTCTCCCTTTTTTTTTATAATGGCTAACTTTACAAAAAAATTTAAATTTAAAATCAAGGTAAGGAGAAGTGTTAAAGCAACTTTGTATTAAAGCAATATTTTGAGCAAATAGGGATTTAGAGTAATGTATAACTTCCCTAGAAATATAAAATTTCTTTTAAAATGTTCCCTTTAAGATTATGTATAAGATCTTTTGCAAACTCCCTTATACTCCTTTTTGGTATCATTAGTAAATTAGAAAAGTAATGAATAGCAAGAGAAACTTAATAAACCAAAAAGGAACTAAGCAAATAGATGGAATTATGGTTTAGAGAAAAATATTGATGGAACAAGAAAGCATTTAGATATAAATGAAACTAGGTATAAGGGCAAGCGATTAAACAATCAATTAGAGCATGCAAACTAGTTAATCAGACCAAGCAAGCAAGTATGAAGTAGTACATGTAGAAGAATAAGTGAGTAGAGTAGGCTAATGAAGCAATGAGATGGCAAGGTAACTTATCCAAACAAGCAAGAATTTAAAATGAGATATTAGAGCAAACAAAGAAACATTAAATTAAATTAACAAGGTGAACATTAGAACTTGCAAATAATAGATTAGACTAATACATAAAAGAGAAGAAATAAAAGCCATATGAGATCAATTTGAAATTGTAAAGAAATTACCTATTAGAGGTGAAAAGACAACATGTAAAGTTTATGAGTCAAAATCATCTTAAAATTGTTAGAGTTGTCACCAATGATAATGAAAATTAGATTTTAAAATAATGGATAATTGAAAAGCTTTAGACTCAAAAATATCAAAGAAATCATAAAAAATAAAAAATAATATAGAGTTTATCTTGAGAAGATAATACTAGTGGATAGAAGAATCAAGTGTTGAAAGATTTAGAAAGGTCACAAAATAAAAAGATCACTGAAGATAAACCTAGAATTTAGAAACATTGGGAACCTATAATATTAGTGATCCAAAAAGAGAAGTGTACTAGTGGAAACATTAATAAACAACAATTAATAGAAATAGTGAGCAAAGTTAATAGTAATAGACATACAACAACTTAAAAAAGCAATTACATAGTAGAATAATAGTAAAGAAACCATATTATAATAGTAATAGATTCATAAGATAGCAAAAAATAATCATAAAAAATACTAAGAAAACTAAAATTGCTAGCAAAAATAGTCATAACTTAGTAGTTTTAGTTATATATGTAAGATTCAATAATAATTCTATTTTATATTGAAGGTGCATGTGCAAAATTCCTATTATAAAATAACTAACTAAAGTATTTAAGGCTGAGAAAGAGGCGGTGACTTTTTTTTGACTAAGTAGTAGTTAAAGAATTGTGTCTATTTAACCTTAAAGTGTTTAAAAACTAGTATCTACTCTATATGTTAACCTTGCTATATTAGTTTCTAACTAATGAACTCTTTGTTCTATTAATGGTGCAATAGATAAGGATGGAGCTTGTAGTGAAGGTTAAGGAAGAAGAAGGATTAGTGTTAATTGGATATTAACTTCAAAAAAACATAAGATCAAAGAAGAAAGTAAAGGGATCAAAGGATATGAAGTCAAAGTTATCAAAAGATGATTAAAATTCTAGTTCAAGTGTTAGTTGAAGGAATGGCGAAGGCATTTAGATAGGTGCTAGTTTAAGTGTTGGTTGAGGTATTTGACCAAATGGTTATTGAGAAGACCATGGTAAAGGATTAATGGGTTGAATAGGATTTGTTTGAAGTTCATTAACCCAAATGCTTCATTATTTAGGTTCTTTATCTTATATAGTGAAGAGCTCTATGATAGTAGGGCATAATGAGCATTAGATTAGGATTTAGAGTCTATATATATATGGTAAATTAAGAACCAAAGTTAGATTATTCAAAAGGGATGGAGTTTTAGATATCCAATAACTGTAGCATAATTTGTTTGTGATCAAATCTAATGTGCTTCTAACAAAATTGGTGCTACCATCTATTTCTTGTTTTTGTAAGTTAGCAACTCCAACATTTATTTCTTCTTTATTTTTAGTGTAATTGAAATCCATATGAAAGCTTTCTTCAAATGGTTCTTTTTCAGGTTGAGACATATAATCATGTTTCTTTTTTCCTTCCTTTTTTTCTTCTTTTACTTCTACCTCTCTTTTTTTCCTCCTTCTCTTTTTCTTCCTTTTGTTTAGTTACATCTCTTTCCCTTTTTCTTCTTTCTTTTTGCTTCCTTAAGCTTAGTTTCAATCATTCTTTGTATCTCCAACCTATTTATACTAATTTCTTCTTCATCATATGATTTTTCAACTTCTATTTTTTCATCCACACTAATACTATTATTAGAATAAAAATTAATGATTTTTTTTTTCATATGTTTTCCTTCTTCTTCTTTTGATAGCATTACAATGAAATGGTTTTCATTGTTTTTAACACTTAGGTATCTCTACACTTTTTTTAAGTTATGAGATTAATCCATACTTGAAATAGGAGTCATAGGCAATAAACTCCTTTCAATAAAGGCACTTTCAAGGATCAAATTTAATAGCATTTATTTAATTTGGAAGGCTTTGAGACTTTGCTTGCTTTTAATAAATTAGTTAATCATTAGTGATATAGTTTCCATTTAGCATTACACACCAATGACTAGGCCAAAGTGCTAGTAATTCCCAGCTCATCATCATCTCTATACTTAATTTACTCTCCTCTTCAACAATATCTTGTTCAATTTTTAATTGTTAGGAATTAACTCAAATTCTAATAATTGTTAATTAGTAACCATTTTCTATTTTAAATTATTTTTTATTCAAATTAGGTTTACTATCAATTTGAAGTTATTTTCTATTTTAAATTATTTTCCTATTCAAATTAGGATTCTTTTGTCTGACTTTTTGATATATAAATGCATGTATTGTCAAAGAGACCAATATATGATGTGAGACAGTTTGCATTTGTAACCTCCATAGGGTGCTACCTAAAATCCCATAATTAGCTCTTACTTTTTGAGTGAAATTATTTATATTGAAAGTGAAGAGTATATACACCATTTTTTAGAATATGTACCACCCATTAGAGGAAAATCATGAAGTATTTTGGTTATACCTAGGATGTGTGTATAAGCATGGTCAAACACTTCATATGTATCTCTTTGATTCCTCTTAATGAATTTTGTTTATCATCTTTGCTTGTAAAATATGCTACAAGCTGAATTATATTAAATTTTTGTTATTTTATGCTTTGTTGATTTTGTATTATGCCACTACATCATCAATCATCATTTAAAATTTTCTTATTAAGTGGTATTAGAGCTCAATTTTGTAGAGTTTAGGTCTTGCTTGTTCAAATAGTCTTGGCTAATTTTGCTATTGTATACAATTTAAATAATGAAGTTTTGGCACAAACTTGTTTTGTAGTTTATCAATCTTAGATTTTCTTTCAATAATAGATCTATTTGAGAATTTTGGTGATTTCTTTTAGTGAACTCTTTATGGAAAAGATGAAACAAATTTTTATGCATGGATAAATTGCTAGTGCTCCATTGGAGGTAAAGTTTTGAAGACACCTTGGAGAAGATGATTCAAGATTTGGAACTTGAAGATTTTTTACAGTAAAATTTTTGTCAAAGTGGAAATTGTGAGGATTTGATTCAAGTTTAATAATTGTCAATTGGTAATTATTTCTATTTTGGATCATTCTTCTATTCAAAGTAAGTTTGCTATCAATTTGAGGTTATTTCCTATTTCTTCTATTCAAATTAAGATTTCTTTATCTAGCCTTTTGATAACTACATGTATTATCAAAGAGATCAATAAGTGAGGTAAGAGAATTTGTATTTGTAACCTCCATGGGGTTATTTCAAGTTCCATAATTAACTTTTACTCTTTTGATGAAATTTTATACATTAACAGTAAAAAGTGTTTACATAATTTTTAAAAATATATATTATCAATTAGAGGAAGATTGCAAGATTTTTTTGGTGTATTTGAGATGTGGACTTGAGAATAGTTAAATACTATTGATATCTGTTGTTAATTCCTTCTAATAAATTTTATATATCATCTTCATCTGTAAAGTAGGATAAAAACTAAACCACATTAACCATTTGTGTTTTGTTGATTTAATACTATTTTAATCTTGAATTATGGCAATATGCTCCCTTAGCATCATCTTCAACATCCAAGGAATTTTTCCAACATTAACTTCCACCTCCACCCCATTGGGCGGCAAGGCAGTTCTCACTTCCCACACACGCTTGGGCATTGCAGCCACAAAAACCATCATCCCTTGTCAATCAGGATTTGATAATTAAAATTTTGGTGTGAGATTCCCCCCCCCCCCAATCTTGTGTGCGTGTGTATGCGTTCTTTTTTTATTTTAACAATAAAATTGCTAGTCAATTTTACTCTTCTTACTGCTATATTTTAGGTTCGTTACCATCCTAATTTATGAAAATTACCACCATAATCTAGTCAAAATTCAGACGCAACAACAATTAAAACAAAAGAGTTAATTAAACACAAAAAAAACGTTGAGACTTTGAATTTGTGTAGGCATGCATGTTTTCCATTTTTATATTTTTTTAAGTTAAAAAAAAAAAACCTTGCTTTAGAAATAAAGTATAATCCATTCCATTGGAGATCAATCCATTAAAACCTGAAGTCCTGTTCGAATTAAAAATTTCTCAACTTGGATTGTTTGATCAGTGTAACAATTTAACAAAATATAAAGATTCACGGAACTCGTTAATTTTTTCTTTTCCCCAAGCTCTCGAGTTACAATTTCTTATGGTGCTAGAATTTCAATTTAAGCTGCGAGTTGAACACAAGTTACGGTGACAGGACCACACTACCTTGCATAAATCTCTGTGATTTGCGAATCAAAGGCCGAAGGTTTTGTTCCGTCAACCATTTCCAAAGACAAACATTCCTTAAGCTGGGCAAGTACGAGACTGATGTCGGACCTTTGGGCCGCAGCCGTTGGAATGCATGACATGGCCACGTCTACAGCCTTCTGCACAGAAGCAATATTATATTTTCCCAGTAACCTTTGATCTATGATGTTAATGATATCACCTTCTCTGATCTCAGGAATAACCCAGCGAAGTATATGAATTGCGCCCTCAGCAGTTTGTTTTACTGCTGGCTGGCCTGTGATCAGCTCAAACAAAATTATCCCAAAGCTGTAAACATCACTCTTTTTGGATATTTGAAATCTGCAACAAAAACATTAGATTATAGGCTGCCTGTTATTAGACAATACTTTGCAGATGTAGTAGCAATTTTTTTTTTTTTTAAGCTTACTGAGGATCCAGGTAACCGGGTGTGCCGGCAGGATGAGTTAGGATATGAGAATCTGTATCATTAGGGAAAGCTCTGGAGAGGCCAAAATCAGCAATCTTGGCTTGCATTTTAGCATTTAGCAAGATATTACTAGTCTTGAGGTCTCTGTGGATTATAGGTGGCTTACAACCATTATGCAGATAGTCCAATCCTGCATGTCAAATGAGCATCCAGATGTAATTTACTTCACAGGGAAAAGAAAGAAATATTGGAAAGAACAAGTCAAGTTCAGAGGCAAACCGTGTGCTGCATCAACAGCAATTTGAAGTCTCTCTTTCCAACTTAGAACATGTGGGGCTTTCTCTGCAGTAAAGCATTAATCTGTAAGTCAGTTGGAATCTTGTATGCTGCTAGCTTTGAAGTTTAAGTTTATACCAATCAAGAGTTAATATATGTTATTAGAACAATTCATTCTATTTACAGATATAATTTAAAACATGCACTTGATTTGTTTCGAACAATTGCAATGAGCATTTTCCAAATTTGATTTGCTTTGATCAGACTGTTTGAATTATTTATGAAGCCTATCCATTTGAAGGATGAGAAATTTTCACAATAAAATCAAGAGTTATTAGGAAGCTTTTGTGTTCAAAATTTAACTAACCTGATAAGTTGTGATGCAGATTCCCATTGTCCATATATTCATATATTAATGCCTTGACTTCACCTTCATCACAGTAACCCATCAGAGAAACCAAGTTCCTATGGTGAAGAAACAATAGGAGTTCTGCCTGCAATCAAAAATTTGACTCCGTCAAATTACTGTTCTGTCTGCCTGTGTCCGAAACCACATATATATATATATATATATATATATATATATTGATTGTTGAATCTAACCTCTGATTGAAATGCCTTATAGCCTTGCTTTGAAGATAGAGAGAGCAACTTAACTGCAACTCGAGTATTATCTGGTTGAGTGCCAAGGTATACTTTTCCAAATCCACCTTCTCCGATTATAGTTTTGAAGTTACCAGTGATGTCAATAACCTCGGCATAAGAATATGCTCGACTTTTCAATTTCACGGATCCTTCCTTCTTCAATTGTTTGACCGTCACTGAAACAATGAAAATGATCAAATCAAGCCTTAGAAAATATTTTTTTATAAAAATATAATTATAAAATATTAAAATAATAAAAAATTCAAATATTCAATGTAAAATATAAGAGGTATGAAAGAAAATAATTTTTTATTTTTAAAAAAATTATTTTCCTCAATTATTATATATTCAACTATTATATTTTTCTTAATTATAAAATATAAAAATATATAATAATTTTTTATTTATATATATAAGAAAATAATTTTTTTACGAAAATATTCGAAAACGAAGGCAGACTTATTCTATTATATGTACAAGTGCAATGCTACGGCTTTATAGTTTCTGGAATCGAGGTATCTATGTGATTACCACGTTGTTTTTTCCTTTGAAGTCTCCAGAATATGAGAGCACATACGGTGATTATGATCAAAGCAGCTGTTATTGATATGACAAGTGGAACCTCAAACTTCTCTCTTTTGCAGGAACCCTTCAAACAAAAACCTGAATTTCCATCCAGACTGTCGAATAATGCAGCATGGACCAAAAAAATAGAATTATTGCCTTTCATAACAAAATTACTGGTCAGTCCCCTAAAAAAAAAATAATATTGCCCTTTCATATATATTGTGTAATTTCTAAATAAAATGCTTTCTTATTTTTTAAAAGATAAAATTTATTATTCATAACAAAATATTCTTAATTTTTTTAATTTAAATTTGATTCACTAATATTATAAATTAATTTTATATTATTACTTACACAAGTCTTATTATATCAATAAAAAACTATTAAAATTTTTTATTACTAACAAAAAATTTAAATTATTATTATTTTTTAATAATATATATTCATATCATTTACTAATAATATAAAATATTTTATACTAATAAATTAAATTTAAATTTACTTTTTTACGTATATAAATTATTTTTGCATCTCATTCCGTAAAAACTTAAAAGGATTAATGCACTGGATGATAACAAAAAAGACAAGAATATATTACATTTGTTTAAGTATGAAAAGAGTAAAATTTTCATCAAATTTGATTTTTGGCTTTTCTCTTAGACGAATCATAATAACTTGTTTAAATAAAAATGTTAAAGCTGTTACAAATGTTCATACTGTTTTAAAGTTATTTTCTTAATTAATTTTAAATAAAATAACTCTATTGTTTCCATAATTTATGGAATTCTAAATTAGATAATTACAAGTAAAAGTTTTAAATTGAATAACTATAATTATGCTCCACTTAAAATTTTTAACCATAAGTACATAGTTAATAATTGAATGAAAATATTTATAGTATAAAAATGTTAATTTAAAATTTTTATTATATAATTTTACTTTTTTAAATTTTGTTTCAATGAAAATTTTCTAGTTCCACCGATTTTATCATTATAAGGCCTGTGATTTTTGCGTTATGTAATCAGACTATAATTAGCTATTAATATATTTGTGAAATAACGTCATCTTTAAGGACTCCACTTAAAAGTTAGAAACAATGTCTAAAGAAAAGAAAGAAGAAAATGCACACAAAGTAAGAAACTTGTATGAGTAACTTTTCAGGTGAAAAAAAAAACGGAAAGTGAGTTGCAAAAACCTCCATGAACAGCACTCGCGCCCCAACTGCGAGCAATCGATCTTTAGAAGAGGATGATAATCTACAAAGGTCAAACAAAATGGCGAAAAGAAACCATCTACAAGATGGCAATCAAGCATTACCTAATAAAATTCCAACTATGTCGATTGGACCTAAACAACTATTTCGTATAAGGACTTATGGGTTGGGCATCTTCTTGGAGCTTACCAACGAGCTTTTTTCCAAGAAGATTCAACAGGTATGGAAGTTAACTCTGATTCTGAGAGTAAGGATGAACCCTTTGAATAACATGAAATTAAAGTTAAACTTTCTAAAGAAGCAAAAGATCATATAAGATAGAAATGGAAAACATCTTTGATTGTGAAGGTATTTGGCAAGAATGTGGGATTTAGCTATTCGGAGTGGAAATTAAAATCTTTGTGGCAGACAAAAGGAGCTTTTGAAATTATGGATTTAGATATGGGTTATTTCATTGTCCGATTTGCAACAAAAGAAGATTTACAGAATGTTTTAAAGGGTCAACCATGGTTTATAGCGAGACATTTTTTAATTATAAGAAGATGTAGTCTTGACTTTAAAACATCGACATCAAAGGCAACCTTATAGTCAATTGCAGTCTGGGTAAGACTCCCTGGACTACCAGTGGAGTATTATGATTTCCTTGTATTAAAGGAAATAGCTGCAAAAATAGGACTAGTTCTAAGAATAAATGCTAACACAGAGGCAGAGAGAAGGTGAAGATATGCTAGATTTTGTGTACAGCTTGATCTTTATAAGACTCTGCCATGAAGAATTAGAATAGGCAATTTGAAGTAGGAAATTCAGTATGAAGGGCTGAATTCCTTTTGTCAAAAGTGTGGAGTTATCAAAGAGAAAATTACTAGCTGTCATTGTCTTCAAAAGGTTAATGCAGGATCTTCTCAAACTCAGAAATCTCGCCAAGAAGGAAATACTAACACTGAACTATTATACTTCACAAGAGGAACCGCAGTAGAATTTCAAAAGGGCTGCAGAACAAATCCAATCTAGTTGGAAACTCTGATCCGATTATAACTCAAGAAAAAATCAATGATCAAAGGAATCAATCTAAAGGTTCTAAAAGTTCAAAAAGCTTGGATTCCTAAGAATTAGCCAACCTCTTCGCAAGTTTAAATTACTTAAAAGGAAATGAAAGTCAGTATCTTAGAGGGTATAGGAGAGGAAAATAAATATAGTGCAATTAATATAGAACCTGCCACTGAAAGGATGGCACCCACATTCCCCAAGAGAACAAACTATAATCAAATGACAGTGGGACAGAGAAAAACTAAGCATGGAGATTGAGGAACAACCATCCTCAAACACCAACTCCAATTTCAGTAGCAGAAAGTGTGAACATGCCATGTTTACCACACCAACCAATAAAGAATTAGGGGATAATATTCAGAGGGAGGTTAGTGTTAATAGACAGAAGGATATTGGGCAACAATCCTCTGAACCCGTTAAACTACGCTCACTGAATAGATTCAGAGCTAAAGAGTGCATGGTCCAACCCAATCCTAGTCACAGCAGTGGAGGATTTAGAAATTCTACTAGTCCTGACAGCCGAGGAAGTTACTATAATGGTTCCTGGTCTTTAAACACAACTGGATCTTCAATTAATAACAAGATTAGGCTTGAGACCATTATCTCTTCCAACTTAAGCAGAGCTTGGCAGAGTCAATAAATATGCGTCTGAGGACAGGATGGGATCTGGAAGTAGAAAGGATCAACCAATTCCAATTTCCAACAAGTTTAATAATCATGCGGAATTGGAATAGGGCTTGTGTGTTTATACTGACCAAGATCATCCACACGTTCAGTCTTGACCTATTAACAGTTCATAACAATCTTTCTGAGACTAATCAATTCATTCAACAATCATCGGATCCCTATTGATGCATGGAGTAAGGAAGGATCATCTGCTATTCCAAGTACAGTTATGATTTACTGCTTCCTTCCTGTAGATTTTAGTATGAAAATTGTTCTCTGGAATTATAAAGGTGCTGCAAATCAAGCTTTTAGAAGCTTAGTTTGAAATTTCATTACTCAGTATTCCCCTGATACGTTGATTCTTATAGAAACTAAGTTATTAGGAGATAGAGCTAGAGGTGGGAATTTTTTTTAAATCCAACTATAACCAACCGACTCGAACCGAAAATGAGCGGTTAGAGACAAGTTAAATTTTAAATCGGGTAATGATAGTTGGAAAAAATAGAAAAATTCAGGTTGATCGGTCGGTGGCTGAAAGGAGTGTCCTTGTCTACCATTACTCGAATCCACCTGACAAGGACTCTAATCAGTGTCGTTTGGAAGGCAGTCGTAAGTCATCATCAGCTGCTCGTCTGCTCTTGCTATCAAGACAAAACACATGGAATAGAAGGGCAGAAAAAACTCCCATTCTCAAAACCAAGTTAGTCTTCCTCTAAGTTTGGACGGTACCATTTCTTCTACCAGTACAATCCAAATGGCGCAATCTGGGGTGACGAGATAATTTGGGGCCACGCTGTGTCTAAAGACCTGATCCACTAGCTTCACATTCCTCTGGCCATGGTCACCGATCAATGGTGTGACAAAAATGGTGTTTGGATTGGCTCTGCCTCCATCTTGTTGTGGAATAACCAATTTGATCTCTTTTGTTTTTGAATAAGTCAATTGAATTAGTCAAGTTTGTTTATTCAACCACCAAATTTGCAGGGGATTTGTTTTGATTACTCCTACTTTTTAATTTGTTTTGTTGTTTTTTAAACTGATGTATTGGATCAGTAAAAGGGTGTGTAATTGCATTTTCTTTAGCCAACAGTGATATCAGAGCTCTCTGATTTTGAAGGACCTGTAAATATCTGAATTCTAATATTTTTTCCCTTTGTCATTCTCCCTCCTGAAATGACTATTTCAAGTAGCGCACCATCTCCACCTGTATTTACAGGTGAAAATTACCAAGCTTGGGCTGTGAAAATGAGAGCTTATCTTCATGGTGTGGGTGTCTAGCAATATATAGAAGAGGACCAAGCTGTTCCATAGCTTAGGGCCAATCCAACATTGAATCAAATTCGTCAGTATGAAGAAGAGGCATCTAAGCTGCCTCGAGCTCTCTCTCACATTTATGCTGCCTTGTTAGAAGATGTATTCACACGTATTATGGATTGTGAGACACCAAAAGAAGTTTGGGACAGATTACAAGAGTTGTATGCAGGGAATGAGAAAACCAAAAAGATGTAGATTTTAAATCTGAAAAGGGAGTTTGAAGTGCAGCGGATGCAAGAAACTAAGGCGATTCAGGATTATACTGATAGGTTGATGAAAATCGTCAACAAGCTGAGACTCTTGGGTGAGAAATTAGAAGATAGTCGTGTTATTGAGAAAGTACTAATAAGTCTTCCTGACAGTTTTGAATCCAAAATTTCCTCTCTTGAAGACTCAAAAGATTTATCTCAGATCATACTTGTAGAGCTAATTCATGCTCTTCAAGCCCAAGAGCTTAGAAGATCTTTGTGAAATGCAGACACACTAGAAGGAGCATTTGTAGCTCATCATAGATCTGGAAATTTAACTATTCCAGAACATAAGAAAAATCAGGAATCAAAGGCCGACTCAACAAACTCGGATTTAGCTACAATGAAGAAGGGAAAATCCAAGCCCTGTACTCATTGCAAATGCAAAGGTCATTCTCCAAAATGGTGTTGGTATAAACTAGATGCTGTTTGGAAAATTTGCAATGAAGCTGGTCATACAGCTAATGTTTGCAAGAATAAGAAGGAGAAGAATGCTCAGTTTGTTCAGTTTGCAGAAGAAGCAAAAGATCACCTATTTATGGTGCAATCTGATCCTCCAGAACAAAAGTCCAATGCCTAGTTGATTGACAGTGGTTGCTCGAACCACATGACACCAAATAGAGATTTATTCATAGTTCTAAAGCACAAGTCAGACATAAAATGTTAGGATTAGAAATGGTGATGTTCTCGAAGTGAAAGGCAAAGGCACAGTTTTGATCAACACAAAATAAGGTACTAAGCTTATCTTGAATGTGTTATTTGTGCCAAAACTTGCTTTAAATCTGCTTAGTGTGCCTCAATTATTTAAAAGTAATTACATTTTGCATTTTGAGGACAAAATGTGCATGATCTCTTATTCGAGTGGAACTAAACTGTTTCGAGTTGGCATAAGAAACAGAAGTTTTTCTTTAGAGTTTAAAGGTTCAGAATGGAATGTTATGCCTGTTATTAAATGTGATTCAAATTTGTGGCATAAGAAGTTAGGCCATTGTAGTTACAAAATTATCAATTTCTTGTCTAAAAAAGGTTATGTTCCGGGGTTGTTGCAAATTAGTTTGAGTAAATGCAGTCTGCCAAGTTTGTTAATTTGGAAGCAATGTAAGCTTCCATTTACAACAGGAAAATCACCACCCAATCGAATATTATGTTGGCTATGAGCATTCTTTCTCAGTTTATGTCTAAGCCTTTAAAAAATCACCTTAGAGCTACTAAGAGAGTGCTTTGGTATTTGTAAGGCACTCGGAATTTAGGTCTTTGGTTCTCAAAGACTATTGACTTGAAGCTTATTGGCTTTACCGATTTGGATTGGGGTGGTTGCCTAAATAATTCTAAGAGCACATCAGTGTTCCATGGCAAGACAAAGCATGTTAAACTCAAGTTTCATTTTCTGCGAGAAGCTGTTCAAAAGCGTGAAGTGATGCTGATGCACTATTCATCTTCGAAAAAAATAGCAAATATATTTACAAAACCACTACCCAAGGCTAGATTTGGAGTTTTGAGATAGAAGATGGGAGTTATTAGCAAAAGAGCTTGGAAGGAGAATGTTGTGGAATAACCAATTTAATCTCTTTTATTTTTGAATAAGTTAATTGAATTAGTTAAGTTTATTTATTCAACCACCAAATTTGTAGGGGATTTGTTTTGATTATTCTTACTTTTTAGTTTATTTTGTTGCTATTTAAACTAATGTATCTTATTAGTAAAAGGGTGTGTAATTCTGTTTTCTTTTATCAACACATCTTACTAGATGGCTAACTTATTATGTTGTACATTGGCTCCTCCACCAATGCATCAATCCAAGTGTAGAACCTTGCCTATCCCATCGACCCCTCTAATTCACTCCTCATCAAGTGGGTCAAGTACCCTGGGAATCCAATTCTCTTCCCACTAGAGGGCATTCACCATAAGGACTTCCATGACCCAACCACTGCCTAACTAACCTGGACGAAAAGTTGTGAGTCGCTATTGGCTCTAAACTTAACAAGATTGGAATCTCCCTTGTTTATGATACTACTAACTTTAAAACCTATGAATGCACAGAGGGACTTCTTCATGCTCTAAACTTATATATTTTTTTAAAACCTTTTAAATCGATTGAACTCGTTTGGAATAGTTTCAAACTGACTCAGTCAATTAATGTCAAATTAAGAGTTTTAGGTAGTTAATTTTGGATTAACTTTGAATATGAGTGGTTAGGAGCGGTGGGTCGAAATTAAGCCTGCTAATTGGCTTAACCTAACCAATTCACACCCTTAAATAGAGCTACTTTTATTTGTAATAGTCTTCCCTTTGATCACTTTGCCATGTCAAAAACCATTGGCAGAATTTGAGGCATTTGGGTTTTATGGAAATATGATAAAATGGACTATCAAGCCCTTAACACTATTGAACAAGAGATTCATTTAGTCATTTAGGTACATAATACTAACTCTCCTTGGCTTTTTTCAGCTATTTATAGTAGCCTAGGATTGCATGAGAGAAAAATTTTATGGAATAATTTATCCCATATGGTAACCCTCCATAATTTACCTTGGTGTATTCTTGGAGACTTCAATGATATTTTATATAATCATAAGAAATTAGGGGGTAGATCTAAAAGTGTATATAGAGCCAATCTATTTAAGAAATGCCTAGATAATTGTCAAATGATTGATATAAGCTTTAAAGGACCCCCATTTACTTAGAGTAATTGTCAAAATTCTCCTAATCTAATATAGTGTAGATTGTATAGAATCTATGCAAATATTGATTGGATTTTTCTTTTTTCTAATTATGATGTTCAATATCTTATAAGAACACATTCAGATCATTATCCTATACTTCTTTATTTATCAAAAAGAAATAATAATTATCTACCTAAACCTTTTAGGTTTGAATCGATGTGGACCTTTCATTTTGACTTTTTGTTACTAGTTAAAAGATTTTGGAAAAATAATAAGGCTAACTTAGATTATATTATTAAAACTTTTATTGAAGCCTTCATTTCTTGGAATAGAGAAATGTTTGGTAATATCTTTTATAACAAGAAAAGAATTTCGTCCAAATTGAGAGGTATTGAATTTAAACTGGCCTCAAATCCTAATAATTTTCTTCTTAATCTCAAGCAAGAGTTAAGAAAGGAGTACAAAGACATTTTAAAGTATGAAGAAGATTTTTGATTTATGAAATCAAGACTAGTTTGGTTTTCAGAGAGAGATAGAAATACTCATTCCTTCATGTAACTACTCTCTTAAGAAGGAAATATAATAAGATTACTAGTCTTAAAAATAAGGAAGGAAATTGGGTGTACTCCCAAACTAAACTCATTCCTTAGTTAGAGAGTTTTTTCAAAAACTCTTTACTTCAGACCATACCCTAAATCCTTCTTATCTTTCTGTTGAATTTGCCTGGCCTTTAAGATTACATTTAAACATAGAAAGTGTGCTATGTGCAGTTCCTTCTAAATCTGAAATCAAAATGGGGTTATTTTCTTAAAAAGCAAATAAATCTCCTAGTATTGATGGATTAGATCCTGGCTTTTATAAAAAATATTAGAAAATAACAAAACTTAAATCATTAGAACCATTTAAAAGGTATTTATTGCTAGCTATTACTAAAATTTTTGAATGAAACTCTTTTGGTTCTTTCCCCAAAGTTAAAAATCCAGAGAGTGTTAAAAGCTTTAAACCTATAAGCCTCTGCTCTACTGTGTACAAGATTTTATCTAAAGTGATTGTGGCTAGATTGAGACCTATCTTAAGTAATTTAATCTCTCCTTTTCAAGATTCCTTTTTACCAAAGAGACATATTTCAAATAATATCATTATGGCTCAAGAGGTCTATTACTACATAAAGAATAAAAAGGAAAAAGAGGGAGTTGTAATAATTAAAATTGATCTAGAGAAAGCTTATGATAAAATTGAATAAGGATTCATTGATTTCATGTTTGAGCTATATTAATTTCCTCTTCATTTGAAAAACCTCATAATAAGCTGTGTCTCTTTTACATTAGTTTCTATTTTGTTTAATAGAGGTAAGATGCTTGCCTTTTATCCTATAAGCAGATTGAGACAAGGAGATCCATTATCACCGTAATGGAAAGAGTGATACCTTTAATTTCATTATTGATAAACTAAATGTTAAACTCAATACTTGGAAATCTAAATTCCTTAATTTAGTAGGAAGAAGAGTTTTGATTAAATCAGTCATGGAAAGCTTTCCTATCCATTTTTTGTAGTGTTCCTTTCTTCCTCTAAAAGTCTGTAAAAAAATTGATAAAATTTTTAGAGAGTTTTTATAGAAATCTTCTGATGAGAAGAAAAAGATGAATTTGGTTTCTTGGAACTAGATTACTAAACCCATAAAAGAAGGAGGTTTAGGCATCCATAATACTCATATAAGAAATTTAATTGTCATTACTAAGTTAAATTAAAGATTTTTGAATGAATAGGAGAAACCTTAGGCTCAATGTCTCTTCTAAAGGTATGTTAGCAATAGAACTAAACCTATGTCAAGAGTTTCTCTTACTAGGCAAAGCATGAGGAAGGCTAGGATGTTTGTTCAAATAAAACTACATTGAATTCTTAGTAATGGTAGAAGCATAAAGTTTTGGAAAGATAATTGGATTGATTTAGTTAAATTAAGGAGTAGATTAATTGGACCCTTAGATAAAAGCTAGGAAAATTAGATTGTTTCTCAACCTATTTCTAAAATTGGAAAGTGAAACACTCAAATGCTTTTGAACTATTTTACATAGGAAGTTATTTCCACTATTCAAATTATGAGGGTTTCAAATAATATAAATGTAAAAGACAAGCTTGTTTGGAATGTTTCTGCCAATGGCTAGTTCAATATAGTTGCAACTTATGCTATGATAGCTACCTTTTTTAGGAAAGAATACGTTCAATAGCCAAAGAGCTACAAATGAATTTAGAAGACCCTTGTACCTCCTAAAAATCAAATGCTTTTATGGCTTTTGTCTAAAGGATCTATTAAAACTAATTATCTTCTTTCCTATACAGGAATCAATGTTGATCCATCTTATGGCTTTTGTAGAGAGGAGCTGAAAACTCAAGACCATTTATTTTGGCAATGCAAAATTACAAAAACCATTTGACAAAAGTTAAACTTCCCTAGGAGGTCCATGTTTTCTTTACTGTAGAATTTGATAGCTAGTTAAGAATGAATGTTAAATGCATCATTCAAAAGCATAATAGTCTTCCTTGGAACTCAATTTTCTATACAGCTATATGGTGCATTTGGATAGAAAGAAATATTGTTCTTTTTAGGCATATAGATAACATTTCAATTATCACCAATCATCTTCCTCAAAAAATTTTGGGAAGAGCAATTAAAACTTTTTCTACTTTAGGAACTTACCATTTGCTAATATCAAAAGAGTGGATATGATGTTAATTAAATGGAATCTTCCTCAACAAGGATGATATACCTTGAATGTTGATGGTTCCATGAATCATAAAACTAAACTAGTAGGAGCAAGAGGTTTAATTAGGGATCATAATGATCAATGGGTTGCTAGATTTTGTAAAAGTTTGGGATATGTCTCAAGTATGATGGTGAAGTTTAGGCTTTACTAAAAGGCCTTAGAGTAGCTATAAATTTGAATATCTCGCTTTTACATATTCAAATGGATGCTAAAATTGTAATACAATTCCTAAAGAGAGAAGTGAAGGAAAACTTGATCATTAATGACTTAATTGTTGAATGCAAAGGACTGTTGGAGTTGATTTCTCAGAGCAGCATAAATCATATATTTAAAAAGGCTAATCAATGTACTCATTGGTTAATAAAGAAGGCCCAATAAGAAAGGCTCAACTTCCCTTTTCCTTATTTTGTAGTCCCCAATGAATGTTTTATATAAACTTAAGTAAGATGTATCTCTTATTTTATTTCCTAAATATTATGTTTGTAATATAAGTAATACTTAAGTCCCAAAAAAAAAAAAAAGAAACAAGAAAATGCTGGAAAATGAATTGAAGGCAGCAATGGGGCCCTAGAGTATCACAAATGAATTATAATCTGGAGTTTAATAAGGAAGAAATGCTGACCTTAATTGGAGAGTTTTATTGTCCAACCTTGCCTTGAGAGCCTTAGGAATTGAACCTACGAGCTTGTTCCACTCAAATTACTGTGAAGATATCATGAGATGATTTATAAATTAACTAAATTTCTGAGTCAAGAAAATCATTGTGTAATTCTAAAAGCCTTAAACTCACAGAATTTTTAAATAGGGCCATTTCTGCAAGAAATTCAGGCAGCGATCCTGTCAATTCATTGTGCGACAAATCCCTGTGGCATTTTATAATTATACACTCATGACTCTATGCCATAAAATAAACTTGCATATTTGGATATCTTTCAACTTTCACCTCATTTATTTTTTTTTTAAAAAAAATATCTCATTTTTTAAATATAATTAAAAAAATCACATATTTTTATAGTTATAATTAAAAAATATAATCTCTATTTCACCTTTAAAATTATAATTGTGAAAAAAATAAAATTTTCTTTAAAATAAATGAAGTTATTTTTATAAAATTCTTTATATTTAATATTAAATAAATAAAATATTTTCTTTATCTTAATATTATATGATTATGTTCTAGTATTTTACATACAAAAACATTCCGTCAAAAAAA